>VZTM01021223.1:300582-326504 GCA_013400555.1 Jacana jacana
AATGTTAAAGTGACTCTGCTACTGTAGAACCCTAAGACCCTGCTTTTTGTGGCACCTCCTGCTTGGAACTTGGTGTTTTTTCACTGCTCTGACCCCTATGCTCTACCCTTGAAGACTTACCTCCGTCTTCATGCTCACTAACTTAGTGAGAAGCTCAGGGTGAACTCATGAAGTTGGTTCCCTAACCTTAAAAGATTACAGAAAAGTACTATGCACTGTTCAGGCAACTGTTGTTAAGAAGCTTGTGAAAAATTCTTGGGGAAATCCTTCCTTGAATATATATGCAAGCTATGACAGTGTTTACAAAAATGGGGTTACTCTCTTCTGTTTTTAATTCAGCTATTTTTTACTCCCATGGCATGTACTTATATATTCAATGCCTCAATAAGAGACTTGAGAGCTGATCAACAAGCACTATGACCTACATTGTAAATTATTTCTCAGTTGGATCCTAATGAGGTTCCAATTAGATCTAATTGGATCCTCATGTTTAGTGAATGAAGTATGAAATCTTAAACACAAAGGCAAACATAAATGACATTGCATTTCTGAGATTCACAGGCTATTTCTCATCTTATGTCACCTCTTTCAGTTTTAATCATCCCAACTAAGTACAAAGTGTGGTACTGGTCACAGGCACAGAAGCTACTTACACACTACAGAGGGAGCAGGACACATCCACCAAGGCACCAAGAGCTTGATTTTAAGGAAAGGAGGAAGAATGACTAGGGTATTAAAAAGTACAGGTTCCCTCCAGAAGTATTTTTTTGCAATCTTGTACATTAGACAAAACTTCCTTGAATTTTATATAACCAAGGGGTCTCTTGAGAGCATGGAGAGCAGTATTTTTCATGAGTACCTGTAAGCCTAGATACATAGCAAAACCCACTGTCCTAGAAAATTCTGTAATATCTTAAGATCTACCATGCCAGATACTTCACTTCTGTCCCTGTATCTACTACTCCTACTGCTCATTAAAAAGTTCTCTTTCCTTCTCCACCAAGCAGATGGACTTTTTCTATCACTTCAGTGTTGCACAGATAGAGTTAAGGTTTTCTGTACAATAACAGCAAGATCCCTCTTTTCCAAAATTCCAGCTAAAAACTGGAAAAAGAAGAACTAGGAAAAGTAAATAAGATGACTGTCACCGTTTTGTAGGCATTCTTTAATCTCTTACCTTTCCTCTCCCGTTCTCCTTCAACCCATATTGGTCAACCTCCTACAGCAATGCAGAAATCCAGAAAAAAAGAAGGAAACAGACCAGCATAATAGAGGAGAAGCTTACAGATGTTGACAGTACAGCATATCACAGCATGAGAGGAGACAGAACTACTTATAATGAAAATTAATTTTTAAGAGAACAGGCTTAATTTCAACAGTGAAGAATCCAGGAAAATGCTCTGTAGATTGTTTAGATAAAAGAACCGAAGGGAAAAGGAATTTAATGTTTCCTGGAAGAACAGGAAACCAGCTACATTTCTGCCCAAATCAAGAAAACAGAAAACTCTGATATCCTGAACCGTTGGTTTTGAGCAGAATTTACAGAGGACTACCTAATTCAGGGTAGGAGGCAACGAGACAAAGCAGACAACAGGAATCTGGCTTTTAATTAAGAAGCGGATTGAAAGCAAAGAACTCCTAGCAGAATACCTTTTCTTAAAAAGAACATAGGTAAAGGCACATCCCTGAAAATATCCTGAAGATTAGTTTTAAGAGCAGAACAGTAAAAATGACTGCAAGCATTCATACTTTCACTGATGTCACAAAAAATATTCATTTGAAATTATTTATATAGGATAGGATACTTAAAAGGTTATGCTTTCCTGAGTATATCTCTTTAGGTCACTTTTAAGCTGATCCTCCCACTATAGAAGCCAAAATGTTTCTGACTGACTGAATGCTCACAATGAATCCTAACTTTCATCAGAACTCCTATGAAATGAACTTTTTTGGAATCCGTTTTGGAAGTTGTATCTTTTTCATTCAAATGAAGACATATGCAAGTCTAAAAAAAAAGGCAAGCCCTTTTTACAGAAAACAATTCTACTTTAACAACACTCTAGAGAGAGATGATTTCCATTTGGATGAAAATTAGTACATTCAGGAATACAACTATAAGAAGACTGGACTTTCCCTCTTCTACATTTTTTTCAAATTACAGAATTTATAAAACAGTTGATTTTTAACAAGATACATCCAGACACATATACACATACCTCGTATTCCTTCCTGCAGACCTTTAAAACATCATTCTTTGCAGATGCCTGAAAGACAGATAAGTTTCTCTATTTGTAGTAGAAAATAATAAAATCATATCGCAAAATAAAGGCGATTCTACCTTTATGTTAACTGTGATAGTAATGGACTTGTGATCTATTTAAATGGTACTTTTTAAGAACCTGAAGAATCCATCTAAAGCTTTAAGAAACACAGAGTGAAAGCCATGACTTACTATATCATACCTAATTAAAACCCAAAATCACCTATTTCTGCACCAAATTAGTTGAGACCATAAGCACAGAAAGCAACTTTGTTTTTGTGAAAGGCTTCAGGTAGAGTAGAATATAGGCAACAATTAGGACATTGAGAAGAATATGAGCCTAAAAATCTCCCCATTTTGCATGCTCAATACCACTGCCTCTTTCCCTTCTCCTCCCTCTTGTACATACAGTCCTACAGTTCCTACTGTCAAACTGGGTTGCAGAAATTCTCCCTTCCAACCGCAGTTCAGTTTTTTCTGTAGAGTGACTCTTGCTCCTTTTTCATCTGACAGATATTCAAAATTGTTATTACACTAATATTAGTTATTTCATTTCATCCTCCAGTAATTTAAAATACACGGGTAAAGTCTGACCTTGGACCTATCATAACACCTTCTTCAAAATGCCTCTGAAACCCCTTTAAATTTCAAGAATCAAAATTAAAATCCGAATAATTCCCATTCTCCCTAATGTTTGGCAAGTATTTATATTTTAGTTTAAATGAAAAACATATGAAAAGTATCATAGTCGGCTAAAGTACAAAATATAACCAGGGATCTGAGGCAGCACAGTCTGCAATCAATCAATACAGCATCTGATTGTGAGAATAATGAGAAATGACATAATAATCGTAAGACTAAGCTAACACAATTTCATAGGACATGCCATTAATGGAATTGTCTTTATCAGGTCTGGAAAACATTTAAACATTAGATAAATTTAGAAAACTTTGCTAAGGAATGCATCTGGAAACAAATATATCTAACTTCTTTTCAGAAGATCAAAAGTACCTAGTTTGTTTACTCACTCATCTCTTTTTCACACTACTCAGTGTACTCACTGCTCATCTCTTGTCAAATAATTGAAATTCTGTGCTTTGGGATGAAGGTAGGATCTTTTTGTGAAGACAATTTGCAGTCGAGTGCTGGTCCAAGATTAAGATTACACAGGTAACATACAAGATACAAGGAGAGATGGGCCAAGGGCAGTGGGATGAGGTTCAACAAGGCCAAATGCCAAGTCCTACCCTGACCATGGGGTCACAACAACCCCATGCAGTGCTACGGGCCTGGGGAAAAGTGACTGGAGCTGCCTGGCAGAAAAGGACCTGGGGGTGTTGGTCGAATGTCGGCTGAACACAAGCCAGCAGTGTGCCCAGGTGGCCAACAGCATCCTGGCCTGCATCAGGAACAGCGTGGTGATTAGGACTCAGGAGGTGATTGTACCCTTGTACGTGATACTGGTGAGGCCCCATCTCAAATATTGTGCTCAGTTTTGGGGCCCTCACTACAGAAAAGACATTGAGGTGCTGGAGCATGTCTGGAGAAGGGCAACGAAGCTGGTGAGGGGTCTAGACTACAATTCTTGTAAGGAGCAGCTGAGGGAACTGGGGTTGCTTAGTCTGGAGAATAGGAGGCTGAGGGGAGGCCTTCTCACTCTCCAAAACTACCTCAAAAGAGGTTGTACCCTGCTAGGGGCCAGTCTCTTCTCCCAAGTCACAAGCGATAGAACAAAAGGAAGTGGGCTCAAGTTGCTTCAGGAAAAGTTTAGATTACATATAAGGAAAAACTTAGTCACTGAAAGGGTTATCAATAACCATTGGAACAGCCTGCCCAGGGAAGTGGTGGAATCACCGTCCCTGCAGGGATTTAGAAAACCTGTAGATGTGGTGCTGAGAAACATGGTTTAGAATCAGAATCATTCAGGTTGGAAGACACCCTTGGGATCATCAAGTCCCACCATCACCCCCACTCTACAAAGTTCTCCCCTACACCATATCCATCAACACCACATCTAAACCACTCTTAAACACAGTCAGGGATGGGGACTCTACCACCTCCCTGGGCAGCCCATTCCAGGCTCTGACCACTCTTTCTGGGAAGAATTGTCTCCTCATGTCCAGCCTAAACCTACCCTGCTGCAGCTCGTTCTATCGCTAATTACCTGTGAGAAGAGACCAGGACCAACCTCTCTACAATGTCTTGTCAAGTAGTTGTAGAAAGTGATGAAAGGACATGCTGGTCTCTTCTCAATGGTGGACTTGACAATGCCAGGGTAATGGTTGGACTTGATGATCTTAAATGTCTTTTCCAACCTAATTTATTCTATACTACAGCGAATATTAAGTACATCTGTGCTCCAGAACTGAGTTACAAGGATTATGATAAATTATATAATTTATGTATTTATATAATTATATGCTTTTTGACTTTGAAGATATTTTTATGGCATACATTTGGAACAAAAAAGGCAAAATGCTTCACAGATTTTTAATAAAAAGGTCATTGCTAAATTTATGTATTATGCTTAAAATTGTCACTTGACAAAGGTCATTGCTAAATTTATGTATTATGCTTAAAATTGTCACTTGACAAAAATAGCGATATAGTAACATCAAAACTGATTTTCTTCCATCTGATGAACAAAAACCTCTTTGAAGAGGCTCAAAAATCTATTTGGGGCTGTAACCACAATGTTGCATCACTAAACATTAGACTGCAAAAGAAAGAGAGCTTAGAAACAGCCACACGTTGTCTTCCACGCAGAATGGTTTTATTATAAAATAATGTGACAACACAAAAAGTTAAAAATAATCAAGATGTCCAAGAGAACTGCAGAATCTTTATGTACTTGGTCAATAGATTAGATAGCCATTAGTTGATTAGACAGTCAATAAATTACTATGAAGTAACAAACTAGAGCACATCGGCAAAGACCACGCGCCTGCTGTTGGCAAAGCAAAACGAAGTGGATTTGCTCCGTTTGCCGAGTGCAGTGGTGCTGGGACACGCCGGCTGCCAGCTCTTGCACAAGAACTTCTGTGGTGTCAAGGTTATAAACACAATAAGATTTCCATCTGAACCATGTCTTCATCACTGAGCAATTAAATGTGGCATCAGAATGTACCAAAAAAGAAAAAGTAATAAAAGGCAGAGCTAACCCTAAGGTCTCAAAACACCTTCTTCAGGCTCATCAAGTCAGAGTAGGCAGCTTCTTTGAACTCCCCTTACCCACCCAAAAAAACCCAACCCACCCCTTTTTTTTTTTAAACTAGGTTTTCATCTCAATAGACTTGAACTTTCCATTTTTTACTGCAAATCCACTTTACAAACATAAATTCTTTGGTTTGATTTCTGGAATGTGGCTGCTGGCGTTTATCCCCAGTGGTATTTCCTGGGAAGTATCTAGTCATATTTTGCCATTTTAAGGAGGTTTTACGTGATAATTTAATGCTGATGTAAAAAATGCAGTAAGCCTGAAGCGCATACACAGTAACACACCAATTAATTCAACACAGCCTCGTTGGATGGTAACCACAGAAAAGCAGTTGAAAAGCCTTACCTGTTTACATGCTTGCCGACATTCCACAGCAATAGCCAGCTCACAGCAACCCAAACCAACCCACCCGTCAGACTTCTTCAAAACTCCTTTGAAAATAAGATGACAGTAAATAGTACACTAGAAAGAGAAACTTTGCCCTCACTTTTCCTTCCTTCCCCAAGAGTCAGTTACTCTTCAAATCCGATAATCCGGTTGTCGTTCCAGAAGCCTATTTACACATGACATTTTTGTTGGAATTTATGAAGTCGTTCCAAACCAACTTTAAGCAAGAAGAGAGCAAGTCTGTGCCTTAAGAAATGCTGAACTTGGCAAAAATAAAGGACCTTCTATATGCTGAGTTAAAAGATGCTTTATGCAAATGATTTTATACATTCACTGGAAGTATGAGAGTTGGAGAATTTTATTTATCTGAAATATAAGCTAACCGAAACCCAAAGGAGAAAAACCCCTCCTTAAAATGAACATCATCTCCTCCAGACACAGCCTCTGTTGGTTTTGATAGTATATTTTACTATCAATTTTGTCAACCCAGAATACCTAGATGTATGCAAATGCCTGCCTGAACTTATGCAGTGTTTGACCCTGTCCCACATGACATCCTGGTCTCAAAATTGGAAAGTCATTAATTTGATGGATGGACCACTCAGTTAATACAGAACTGTCTGGATGGCTACACCCAAAAGGTTGCATTCAAAGGCTCAATGTCCAAGCTGAAGCCAGTGACAATTTGGGGAGCTGGTACTGGGACAACTGTTGTTTAACATCTTTGTTGGAGACATGGACAGTGGGGTAGAGTGCACCCTCAGCAAGTTTGGCAATGATACCAAGATTGGTGGCACTGTTGACATGCTGGAGGGAAGAGATGCCATCCAGAGGGACATGGAAGGCTCATGCAAACCTCATGAAATCCAACCAAGTCAAGTGCAGGGCCCTGCACCCGGGGCATGGCAATCCCAAACGCAAATACAGGCTGGGCAGAGAATGGCTGGAGAGCAGTTCTGAGGAGGACTGGGGAGTGCCCATGGATGAGAAGCTCAACAAAGCCAGCAGTGCACACTGGCAGCCCAGAAAGCCAACCGCACCCTGGGCTGCATCAAAAGAAGCTTGGCCAGCAGGTTGCAGAAGGTGATTCTACCCCTCTGCTCTGGTGAGACCCCACATGGAGTACTGCATCCTGCTTTGGAGTCCTTGACACAGAAGGACATAGACCTGTTAGAACAGGTCCAGTGGAGGGTGACAAAGATGATGAGAGGGCTGGAACAAATCTGCTATGAAGACAATCTGAGAGCTGAGGTTGTTCAGCCTGGAGAAGAGAAGGCTCCTGGGAGATCTTATAGTCCCTTCAGTACCTGAAGGGGGCCTACAGGAAGAACTCTTTATCAGGGAGTGTAGCAATAGGACAAAGGGTAATAGTTTTAAATCGAAAGAGCAGAGATTCAGGTTAGATACCACAAAGGAATTCTTTACTGTGAGGGTGATTAGACATTGGAACAGGTTGCCCAGAGAAGCTGTGGAAACCCCATCCCTGGGAGTGTTCAAGGCCAGGCTGGATGGGACTTTGAGCAACACGGTCTGGTGGGAGGTGTCCAGGACAGGAGAAACCTGGCAATCTGTAATGTCCCTTCCAACATCTAACCATTCTACAATTCTACGAATGTTTTTTTACTTTTTCTTCAAGCTTCCTGTACTGGTTTTGGTTGGGATGGAGTTCAGTTTTTTCACTGTAGCTGGTATGGGGCTGTGTTTTGGATTTGTGATGTTTTTGCTGAGCAGTGCTTACACAGAGTCAAGGCCTTTTCTGCTTCTCATACTGATCCACCAGGGAGAGGGTTGGGATTGAACAAGGAGTTGGGAAGGAACACAGGAGGGACAGTTGACTCCAACTGACCAAAGAACTATCCCATACCATATGACATCATGCTTAGAAATATAACTAGAGGGGTGGAGGCTGGCAGGGGCTGCCCTTTCCTGGGTACAAGCTGGACATCATTTGGTTGGTGGTGAGAAATTGGGTTTGTTGTTTTTTTTTTTCTTATACATCACTTGTTTTTCTTGGTTTGGGTTTCCCCCCCCCTTCTTTTTGTTCTTGATTTTTCTTCTGTTTTTTAATTCTTAAACTGTCTTTATCTCAACCCAAGAGATTTCTCACTTTTAGCTGTTTGATTCTTCCCCCTATCCATGGGTGGGGGAGTGGCTGTGTGGTCCTGAGCGGCCTATCAGGGATAAACTGTGACCCTTCCTCTGTAGTTTATCCAATAACATGGTTTCATATCCAGAATTATCTTCAATAAGAAGTTTCCCATCTCCCTGTCTTTCCTCCCCCCCACCCTTTATTATGTTATACCCATTATCCTTGTTTCTTACCATAAACTTACATAGAAAATTGCTGCCATAAGTTGTTTCATGCCCAAATTGTTCTTTACATAGCAGTAAAAATTGTGAAATAAAAAAATCAACCACTTAATTAAAAAAAAAAAAATTGCTCTTTAGTAGAAATGCCTTTTCAGAGGTCACATGGAATGTCCAGCTTTAAGAAAGCCAGAAGCGAGACTAGTGAGCTAAGGCTAAGAAAATACTGGAGGGGGAATCATTAAAAATCATTGCAATCAATGGATAACCATCACCAGTAGGTATGTGTAATGACCAAAATTGCCTTCTAAAATACACACTCAATGTTCAAAAATCTGGGATTTGATGTATTGTTTTAAACTAATTCCAAAAATAAATGCATGTCCACATGGAAGTAATGCCCGTATGCTTAACTACATAGCCAGTCAATTGCCAAATCAACTACCCACTACTTTCTATTTTAGGCCTAAAAATAATGTAGCAGTTGTTTCTGCCTAACTTGCCTATGTGGAGATACACAGACTCCTTTCCATCAAAACAGTTGTGTTTGGCTGAATATTTATTAGTAGGATTGATATTGCAAGGTGTAAGAGATTTAAGAAACGTAAAGGAAATGTGCAATATGAAAAACAAGACTTGCAGAAATCTCTGCTGCAATAACCACATATACCCAGGAGAAACACATGATAACTACAGCTCTCCAGCTTCAGGGGCAATGTCTCCACTGAAGAGTCACCAGTCAATCACCACAAAATAATCAAGCATCTGTGCAATATGGAGCCTGTGGTTTTCAGACACTTTTACTGGAACTGAGCTGAAAGAACACAGCAAGCTACAAATAGACACCAAATTAATAACCCTGATAATTTTCAGCCATAGCTAGAAATTTCTTGGCAAGTGGACCTCTCCCCAGAATATGTATGAGAAGCAGACAAGCTTGCAGAGAAAAGAATTGACGTCGTATCTCAAAAAAAACCTGTAATTTTAATGCAGTGACTTATAAGTTAATTTTGTAGTCAAGGTAATTAAAATGCATGCATTTATAGATGAAAATACACCTTCAGTGCACAATTGATGGGAATCCACAGTTCTGACTATTCACCAAATAAACTAATAGAAGCACAATGCAGATCCCTGAACTACAAAATATTAAAAGGTCATTTATTCGTACAACACAGGCTCTTGTTCCACATCTCCTCCAAAAAAGTTTCCAAAAGCCACATCACAGTGAGATAACTTAGAACATACACACATTTTTCTTCTTTTTTTTTTTTTTTAATAAAAATTTTACTGCAGCCTCCACAAGAGTACTGAAGGCAGTAAAAAAGGTGCAAAAAGTTACATAAACATGAACAATTAGAATGTCATCTCCAATACACTTATTTTGTGATGAGAGAAACATTCTACATTCTGAAAATATCTGAGAAATGCTGGTGAATCAACATGACCCCAGGAAAATGGGAAGGAAAACAAAGAAAAAAAGGAAGATGGCAGAAGAAGAAAGTGAAAAAGAAATAGGCTTCTCATGTTCAAGAGTTACACATGTCAAGAAGGGTGCAAGAAAGCAATAAAGCTTAAAATCAGAATACAGTTATCTAAAACTGCAGGTTGCTGGGTTTGCTCTGTCCCTCCCTGCTCCCCCAGTTGGCAGTCCTCCCCTTCATCTTTTGTAAGCAGTTTCTTGAACAGGATTGTGTGCACAGTCATAAAAAAAAAAAACCTTTAGTTTCCTAGACAAGTCCCCCCCAAATAATATATGTCCTGGAGGCCTACTGGATTTAATAAACATTGACAAACTAATGGTATTTGCTGTCTGAAAACATGGAAAAATTATTCTCTTTCAGAGAACACCAACATTCCTGAACATCTAGTCTTAAGGCTTACAACACTGTCTTGGCAAGGACCATAAAACATGACTTACAGTGCCATTTTGTGAGGATGAGCCGTGAAAGAACGTTAATGTGAGACCATCAGGATGGGTTTAAGGAATTGGAAACAAATGTGAAAAAGCTCAAGTGGTAGCTGTGAGAATATTAACATTTTAGGGTAACTATTGTAATGGAGCTACTGGTAAATCAAACAATTTCAAAATGTTAACATCAATCAGTGACATGAAGCTGCTGTGGGGAAGGAATGGCAGAGGAGAAAACACAAACTATAATGAAAATACACAAAGGATATATCAAGCAGCAAAACCATAAGGCAGAGTGCCAAATTATTTAGCCTATAAGTTGTGTTATGGCAGAATGCCATTGCAACCCATATGTAAAACAGGTTTCTACCTGCCTTCTTAGCTGAACTGCTGGGCAGGTCATACAGCTGTTCAGAAAGAAAAAACACTATCATCTGTTTATCCAGCCACTATTCTGCAACTGTCCATGATAATGCCAACGTTAGGAACGCTGTATACTCTTTCATCATAGTCTGTGTGTCTACATAAGATGACTGTGGATCCTGTACTATGAAAAATCAGATGCTGATCCAGTAAAAAGGGGAGAAAATTAGAAAGAAAAGTACAGAATCACTGACATTGGACAGAACCCCTGGAGATTTAGTCCAACCTCCCTGCTCAAAGCAAGGTCAGGTAGAACAGACTGCCCAGGACCAAACCCAGTAAGGTTTTGAATGCCTCCACAAAAGGAGAGTCCAAAACCTCTCTGAACAACCTCTTCCACTGTTTAACCATCCTTACAGTAAAGACACTTTACTTATGTTTCAATGGAAGTTACTGCTGTTTGAACTGTGGTTACTGCCTCTTCTCTTGCCACTGGATTCCACTGAGAAGAGCGCGGCTGCAACTTCTTTACACACTTCTATCAGATAAATATAGGTCATAGAATCATAAAACAGTTAAAGATGACCTAGTTCCAAACCCCCTGCCATGGCCTGGCACACCTCCCACCAGGCCAGGTTGCTTAAAGGCCCATCCAACCTGACCTTGAACACTTCCAGGGACAGAGTATCCACAACTTCTCTGGGCAACCTGTGCCAGTGTCTCACCACCCTCACAGGAAAGAATTTCTTTCTAGTATCTAATCTAACTCACCCTCTTTCAGTTTGAAGCCTTTACCCCTCCCTCACACTCCACTACATGCCCTTGTAAAAAGTTCCTCCCCATCTCCCCCGTAGACCCCTTCAGATACTGCAAGGCTGCTATAAAGTCTCCCTGGAGCCTTCTCTTCTCCAGGCTGAACAACCCCAGCTCTCTCAGCCTGTCTTCATAGGAGAGGTGCTACAGTCCTCTGATCACCTTTGCAGCTCTCCCCTGGACTTGCTCCAACAGGTTCATGTCCTTCTTGTGTTTGGGGGGCCCAGAGCTAGGTGGGGTGTCACAAAGGTGGAGTATAGGGGTAGAATCACCTCCCTACAGGTGATATCGGTAAGGTCAATTCTCCTCAACTTTCTTGTCTTGACAATGGTAACCAATCCCAGTTCTCTCAGACTGTCCTCATGTATGTTCCAATCCCTTATCTCAAAGTGTCTCTTTGCTGGACTTCTTCCAGTATGTTCATATCTTTCTTGTACTGAGACACGCAGAACACATTACACCTGATGCCCTCTCATCCATGCTGTGTAGAGGGGAATGATCACCTCCCATGATCTACTGGTAACACTCTCCCTAATGCAGTCCGAGTCCTTTTGGGCACTTTTGCTACAAGGGCACATTGCTGGATTATGTTCCACTTGCTGTCCACACAGCTTTTTTTCTATAAAGCTGCTTTCCAGATGGTCACCCTCCTATGTGCTGTGGAACATCGGGCCTTCACGAGGTGGCAAGACCTTGCATTTCTTTTTACAGAACTTCATGAGGTTCCTGTCTGCCTGTTTCTCCAGCTTGTCAACATCCCTCTGAGCACAACTATCTGGTCTATCAAGTTCTCCTCACAGTTTTGTATCATCTGCAAATACACTGAAGGAACACTCATGGGATTCTGGCCTCCAGCTGGGTTAAGTTTGTGTCTTTGTGAAGGGCAGTTAAGCCAGTTTTTACCCCACCTCCACTGTCCACTTATTCAGCCCACGCTTCATAAAGATGTCATAAAAAACAGTACTGAAAGACTTACTGAAGTTGAGATAGACATCATCCACTGTTCTACCCTTATCTCACAAACCAGTCTTCTCATAGAGGGTTATCAGGTTGGTTGGACCCCACTTCCCCTTTTGTAAACCCATGCTGACTATAACCAATCACCTTCTTGTCCTTGATGTATTTGTAAATGGTTCACAGGAAGATCTGCTCCCTTCCCCTCCAAGGGTTTAAGGTGAGACTGACCAGCCTGTAGTTCCCCAGGTCCTCCTTGCCCTTTCTAGAGGCAACAACTTAAATGTAGCTCACATCAATGAAGAAAACAGTAATGTAACTTCACATGCAAAGCATGCACTTGCATACTTTGTGCAAGTACAAAGTTCAGGATAGAGGCTCAGGATACTACAGGAAAATATCACTTATCACAGGACTAAACTGATGTACAGCACCACTGAAGTGACTTTTCTGCCCGCCTCATAAATCAGAGGATAATAGAATCCTACCATAAAAGCACTGAAGCGGCCTCATACCAGTTTAGAAAGTACAGAAAGACAATTTCAAAGGGGTTCATTAAGAAAGATTTCCAATGCTTTTTTGCTTGCTTACACAAACCTGACACTTGAAAGAAAATATGCATCTCTCGGTTGCAGTAAAAGCATTGCCACTCGTTTGTATCTAGCTACTGCTGAGCTTCAATGAAGATTAGGTATTGTCTCCAAGTAAAACAATTATCAGGTTTTAGATATGACAGAAGTACTGCAACTCCAAAATATGTTATTAAGTGAAACCAGCAAAATCTAAGACAGTAAATCTTTTGCATGCACTGGAATCAACAGTTTGCCTTTGAAGCAGTGTCAGGGGGAAATGTGAGCAGATGACATGGAACTGTTACAGCCCCCTCTTTCCTCACTATCATTTTTTCAACCACAGCATCCTAATTTCACTCAAAGTCTTTTAGAAATGCCATGTGATCCAATAGCACTAGTTAAGTCCAATTTAATCTATTTTTGATCTCTTCTATTCAAATGACAAGACAGGACTAAGTTATATTTTAACTTCCTAAATCCACCTGCAACAAGCAGTTTGGCTCTCGATCTGAGCCACTGCACTTTTTTTGCCTAGTTCTTACTATTTTCCCATTACTCAGTTTTTCCCCCAAATTATACTGCATCTAGAGCAAAGTTGCAATAATCTCTGATTTTATAGGTCAGGCTAAGGTGTATCAAAACTAAAAATAGAAAAATCTTTAAAGGAAAGAAACTGATATTTCTTGGAGGTGTCACAGAAGCACATGTTTCATCATACAAACATAGTAAACATTTTCTCACCAGAAAAAGAAATGTTAAAAAAAAAAAATCACAGATAACCCAGTTCTATCTAAAGAAAACTAGACTTCAATTGAAGTGTATGATAGAAGCCGAATGAAAGTTAAATTAATACGAAATCTATAGGTACAGGTGGTAGACATCACATCAAAACATGCACATGGTGAAAAAGCAACACAATTCAATAATAAACTAAGATTACTTACCTGGCAAAGAAGAATTTATACAACCCCACACTTCTCCCTGAAAAGAAAAACGGAATTAAGTAAGAGTAAGTCTACAGAATAAGAGAGTTCCTAGCAGACACAAAACAGCACTTTCACCATTTTTGCCCTGGTTTTTATGTATGCTATTGGAAGAATATGTATGTCTAAAACATCCTTTAAAGAAGTGCTATGTAATATAAGTTGAGTCCCACTTGCTTTGACGAGGACACTGCCACCTACAGAGCATGGAATCCAGAACAGCGTATTGTAGGTGCAGAACAGGCTGTGATTACCTGGAATATGCTAGCTAACAGCTTTCTCCACCAATGTTTAGAGAACCAAGTAGCAACTGTTTAGATAAAGAAAAAACGATTTATCTAGAACCAAGACCTGTGGAGAAGCTTATTGCCCTAGTGCTCCTTTCCACCAGCTCAAAAAAAAAGCTCCAAACACCGCATGCAACTACCCACAAAACAAAACAAAGACTGTTTAAGATACCCCAGGGACCAGAGGAATGTAAGAAGATGGAAGAAATGGAAGAGTCATGCAAGTGAAGTTTACTAACATGAAAATTTACAAGGGGGATCTGTTGGGTTCACAAAGCACTTCTGGTCTCAAGCACAGATTCTACTACATGACCTGAGTGACTGATGGTACCAGGCAGATTTCTGTAAATATTCTTCTTTTTTATCCAGAAAAAAAAAAAGAAGAAAAAAGAAAAAAGGTGAAGAGCTTACCAAGAGTTGCTGCCCCTATCTCTGTTATTACCCTACAAACTTACTAGGGGGATCCTTCTACAGCTACTTGAAAGGACATTGTAGAGAGGTTGGTGCTGGTCTCTTCTCACATGCAACCAGCAATAGAATAAGAGGGAATGGCTTCAAGCTGCAGCAGGGTAGGGTTAGGGTGGACATTAGGAAAAAATTCTTCATAGAAAGAGTGGTCAGACCCTGGAATGGGCTGCCCAGGGAGGTGGTAGAGTCCCCATCCCTGACTGTGCTTCAGAGTAGATTAGATGTGGTGTTGAGGGATCTGGTGTAGGGGAGAACTCCTTAGACTGGGGCTGATGGTTGGACTCAATGACCCCAAGGGTCTCTTCCAACCAGAATGATTCTATGATTCATTGCACTGAGACTACTATACAAGAAATCTCAGGTCAGACACCAGTCCATCACAGGTATTTATGTTACCCACTCAATAAAAGTTACAAATGTCCTGGCATGAGGTGGCTTAGGCAGCTGTCCAGATCCCTCTGGCAAAGCCTTTCTATCCTCAAGCCAGTCGACACTCCCACCCAACTTGACGTCATATGTAAACTTACTGAGGATGCACTCGATTCCCTTGTTTTAGTCATGGACAAAGATATTAAACAGAACCAGCCCCAGTACCATGCCCTGGGGAACACCACTTGTGACGGGCCACCAACTGGATTTAACTCTATTCACCGCCACTCTCTGGGCCCAGTCCTCCAGTCAGTTTTCTTACTCAGCAAAGAGTACTCCCCTCCAAGCCATGAGCAAACAGTTTCTCCAGGAAAATGCTGTAGGAGACTGCGTTGAGGGCTTTACTCAAGTCCAGGTAGACAACAGCCACAGCCTTTCTCTCATCCATTAAGTGGGTCAGCTTGTAACAGAAGGACACCAGGTTTGTCGAGCAGCACCTGCCTTTCACAAACTTGTTGGATCTGATCACCTGACCGTCCTGCACGTACCACATAACGGCACTCAGGATGAACAGTTCCATGACCTTCCCAAGCAAGTCCAACCAACAGGCTTATAGTTCCCTAGATCCTTCTTCTAGCCCTTGTGGATGGACATTTTTAAACTCCAGTCAGCTGGGACCCCCTCGGTTAGCCAGACTGCTGAGCCCAGGAAGAAAGGAGGAGTAGGGGGGAAGGTTGTTTTAGATTTCTTATTTCTCATTATCCTACTCTGATCTTTTTATTGGAAAGATTGAAAATAATTAAATAAATTAATGTCCCCAAGTCAAGTCTGTTTTGACCATGCTGGTAACTGGTGAGTGATCCCCCTTGTCTTTACCTCAAACCACAAGCTTTTCATATTTTCTCTCCCCTCTCCAGTTGAATGGGAGTAATAGAGTAGCTCTGTGGGGACTTGGCACCTAGCCAAGATCAACCCATGGCAAGAACATGCTTTTCAAAACAAAATGAAGTTAATTTAGTCACACTGAAATGACAACCCATACTGTCACACAATGACTCTGTCATCACAGGAACTCAAAGTCGAAAAGGGTAAAGAGCTGCTACTTCCACTGGTTCCACCCCATCAATTTGCTTGATCTCCTTCATTGCAAAAGAAGGTTAATAGCTAGACTCTGATCTTAAGGGCCTTTTCCAACCTCAGTAATTCCATGATTCTAAGATAAAGTTACCTCTTGTATTGGCAGTTACTGTAATACGCAATACCTGGCAATACCCCTTCTATCATATCACCTGAAGGAATATAGACAACACAATGTCTGTAACCAGTGTTCCAGAGAATAGACTATCTGCTCATCTGGAATGTCACTAGAACACCTCTCCAACAAAGACAAGTGGTATCTTAAAACAACAGTTTAATTCATATCATATTTGCTAACCATTTTATATCTAGATGTCTTTTTTAAAAAGTTCATAAAAATTGTTGGTTCAGTGATACTCATTTAGGATACACACTGTGAATTCGCCATTTATAAAGATGGTAATTAGGAGATAAAAAAATAAACTTGTGTCAATCACTTGCTCATTTTCAGGTATTCTCCAGTCCTGTTCTCTAAAACTGCACTCCTCTACTGTACAGATATTCCCAAATAAGAAGAGTAGGATCTAAGAGATAAAGAAAACTAGTACCAAAACAAATGCTATTCACCACTCCAATGTTTCCATTTGTCAGGAAATGGGACACAGGTTTTGCTCATACCATCAGCTGTTTGTAACTTTCTAAGACCTTAGGGCTGACCATCCACAGAAACAAAACACTGAAAAAACCATTTTTGACGAGGAGGATCTATAAACAAACACAATCCTGCAAAGTTGTTTATAAAATGTTATTCTCAAATTTACTACTCCTATAAGTTGTCCATTTGAGTCGGGTGTACATTTTAGCTAGCTGGAAACAGTATTGACACTGTTTAGAAGTAACAAAAATTACAAGAAAGCAGACCCTTTCTGACATCATGTGTTGAGATACTCTAAGTTGCCAAAAGCTACGACTCTAGAATTTACAATCTGAATGACAGTGCTTATCTCTTTCCCTATTAGATCATTGCTAAGGCAGAGGGCAGACTACGTTCTTCATTTTTCAGTGATACGCTAGAGAACTCTTAGGAAACCATAATCTTACTTATCCAGTAACTATCCAATTACTTCAGTTTGTCAGATGTGGCCATAAACCATTCTGAGCAGCTATGATGGTCTCCTTGCCTTAGCCCAATCAAAAACTCACAGCATTAAAATTGCTGCCATCAACATCCAAGTGACAATTACCCAGCCCAATTTTTTACAACATAGGTCAGATTTTCATTGCATTTTAATAGCTGACACAACCAGAACACCTAGCAAAACTGTCAAGTCCCATCTTATTGCAAGTAGCATAATACATGATGGCTTTACAAAACAAAACAAAAATAATCCTACTTTGAAGACCAAATTTCATTATAAGAATTGTACTAGTCTTCATAACAAGGAAAAAAATAGCTTGAAAACACACGTGTTCTACCAGCAAGTAAATAAAACGCAAGTAATTTTAAAACCTTATTTTTGCAAGAAAAACTTTGTTAATACAAGATTATTTTTGGTTTTTTAATTAAAAACTAGCAAGCCTTACCATTGATTCTGGACAATACTCAGGTGCTCGCTGCAGTAAGTGCTTCAAACGGGAATCACTCTTAGAAGACAAAATCTGTTAGAAACAAAACATAACTTCAGCCATATAGAATGTAACTACAGACTGAATTTTTTTTTCATTGATTTCTTTGGTTTTTGTTTTGCTACTATCTACCCTTCAACACAATTTTTTTTTTTTGGTAGGATGGGTAAATTGTTTGTCCTTCTCCAGTCACTGGGGCCCTCCCCCAGGTTCCACAACCTTTCAAAGCTGATAGATAGTAATCTTGCAGTAACACCAGCTCGCTCTCTCAGCACCTTCAGATGCAGTCTATGTGGTCCCAAAGAGTTGTATGGGTCAAATTTTCTCAAGTAATTCCCAACTCAACCATCACCTTTTACTGGTACTACTCCTTGAATCCCATCTCTACGCACAGAGGGCTGGGAGGCCTTGTTAACAAAGATTCAGGAAAGGTGGTGTTCATTACCTGTCTTATCTGTGCTTGCTGACATTAAATATTGTGCTGCATGCAGCAACGGTTGGACATTTTTCTTTCTTCAGCCTGTAGCTACTGCCACAGCATGTCCTGTTGCCCTTGACATCCTCTGCAAGTCTCAACTCCAGTTGAAGCTTTCTTTCCCAGTATAATCTTACATGCCTGGGAAAACTTTCTAAATTCCTCTTTTATATCCTTTCCCTGCTTCTACCTCCTCTAGACTCTTTCTGCATTGAAGCTTGCTCGTGACTTCTCTGTTTAGGCAAGCCAGACTCTTGAAACATTAATGTGTTTTCCTGAGGACAGGGATGGACTATGCTTATGCTTGGAGGAGGATCTGGATAGAGATCTTCGGATAAGAATGCTGCCAGGAACCGTATCATTGTGAAACCTCCCAGAAATAAACTTAGGAAAAAAGTATCAAATAGAGAAAGACAGGCCCACTAATTCCTTGCTAGAATATCTGACAGAATCAAATAATCACGAGGAGGAGATGATACTGAAATTAAGCTTGGAGTAATACTTTCTAAGAATACAAAATAATTAGAGGTTTGAATCATGTTAGTTGACAAACAAATCTGTAGTCCGGGTTTTCTTTTTCAAAGGGCTCACTTAAAGTAGCTGAATTGCAAGTTAGCAGAATTCCTTAATCAAGTCTTCTTCCTTAACTTGCAGAATACAGAACACCACTGGGTCTGGAGAACACAGTCACTGGGCACCACTAGGCCTTCCACCCTAGTGCTTGGGCTGTAGTTACCTTTTACTCATGCAAGGCCTCCCTTGTTAGAATTACTGGTGTCCATGGTGACCCATGAGCAGCTGATGGGTCAAAAAAAACCCTTGCAATTTCTCAGCATCCTAGATCTAAGTCCCTAAAAACCAAACCACCTTAGACAGCAAGTCACATCTGCAGATGAGCGCCTCCATCCCCTGCAGAAGGAAGTTTTTCTTCTGGTGGCACTCTTTACTACTTGATTAGGTAAAGATGACTCCCTGATGTTGCTTGTTCTTCCTCACCTGTTCTAAGTCCCCAAATCTGTTCTGTAAGTGCATATGCAAAGACAGGCCAAAAAACTTCTTCCTGCTGTCAGAAGTCACCAACTTTCAGTCTCTGCTAAGCATAAACTCTGGCCAGCCTTCTCTCTGTGCAACAGATAGTACAGGCTAGTGCCCTTGAAGATTCTCCATGAAGAGCTTGTTTAGCTCCCATTTACACTGAGGCAATGCTTCTATCCTCAGCTGCTTTATCTGAGAGTTCAGGAAGCTGACCAGAGCATGACATAGTTTAAGTGCCATTGGCTCAAGAAGAGACACCATCCTTTCCCTGCAGTCCAAGACTTGGATGGACACATGCTCTCTCAAGAGCTCTCTCTGGGTCAAGACCTCTAACACCTCACAAGTTGTTGTCCCAGCCTATGCCAGAAATTGTCCTTCTAGATATACAGGTGCACACAGTCTTCAGCAGTACATCTGCACCTCCTGCTGGCCCTTCTCCACAACAAACACCTGGGTTAACACCCAAATTCCTGTCTGGGCACCCTGGTCACCGGCATTCCCTAAGCATTGGTTAAACAGAAATATGGGGCACATGCCTGCTCACTTTCCCTGCCCTCCCTGGCAAACAAAGGGTTTATGGCACAAACTACCAAGGGAAAACATTTTTTTGTATTATTATTACAGAAATTATCATGTCAGGAAGGTACAGTGTGGTGGTACAGAAGAGGTAACAGTGCATGGCAAATATTTTAGAGGTGGTGTTTGGAAAAATCAGAAGAAGGCAACTCTTTCAGCCAACTCTTCCCTTACGGTCCTTCCATGTACGTAAACATTCATCCTATAAATTTTACCTTAAGACAAGGGGGTAAGTATCAAATAATATATTCCAAAGTGGGTTCAACAAAGACAAAGCATTTGAATCATCACACAAAATGGTTAAGTTACAGAACATGAAAAAAAAAAAAAAAAAAAAAAAAAAAAAAGGGGGGAGGGGAGGGAAGGGGGGGAGGAAACTAGTAGACAGCCCCATCTGCCAGTTTGTTGGCCCATATCAAAGGGCCATCCAAAAATGATGCTACCAGCCCAATGTGAGGTAACCAAGATGGTTCCATACAGAACAATTTGAGGGGCACCAGACTTGCTTTAGGTGTGTTCTAGGCCTCTCACCACAAAGATGCTGAGTATGCTGGTTACTTGAATAGAGAGAGACCATCCAGGTGATGCAAGGTCAGAATCTCTCAGTAAAAAACACAGAAAACCCTATGCAATAATTAACAGAAACGGCATGAAATTTGACAGTAAGAAGCTCAAGGCCTTTCACAAAGGCTAACGTGAACTCAGATGGTAAACTAGGAACTTCAGACCAATGGATCAGAAAAAGTGATTGGACAGATTATTCCAATAATATTCCAGATTATCCCTCTCAATGCAGCTACTAAACCTGCCAATTAAACTTATGTACAGTAACGGATCTCTTTCTTACACAAGTTTCAACAATTTTTACGCCCAAGTGCTATGCTTTTGTTTATAATACCATGTTTGGTTTTGCTTACCTGTATTCAAAGAGATAAACTTATGCTGGAAGGGCTGCAAGAATAATTATAGGAATTGAGAGAATATTTTATACAAAGAGACGGTAAGATTTTTCCTTGTTTGGCCTAACAACAGCAAAGCTGAAAGGGCATTTGGTTGCATTCTATGAATATATCAGGGAGGGAGAAGTGCAATTTAAACTGAAAATCTTTGTTAGTACACTTGCAGATAAATATAAACTTCATCACAACCAGGTTTCATTTTTGTATAGTCCCAAAGCAGGTAATGAAGACAAAAAGAGGGGACAGGTATGATTTCGGGACACAATTTCAACATAAAAATGCATGTATGCCTTACTGATGTAAGTTTTTTTAAGTTTATATAAATATACACACAAAGCTGTACAACATACTATCCAAAGGTACACATCTGAATATAAGCTGTGGAAAAGTCTTTTCCAAGCTTGAATTTAAGCACAAACAGCTCTTTGTTATTAGCTTATGAACAGCAGGCAATTTTTTGCTGGATTCACAAATCTATGTATCTTGGATGCTTAGTTAAGAAATAGGAAGTGGTAAGAAGAAAGCACAGTACCAACATCTCAGCCTTCAGTTTAAGTTCACAGAAACTTGGAAACACACAAGATCCGGAAACCGAGTAAAATGCCTTCACCCCTTGCATTTCCTAACATGCTTATCACTTCTGGACCAAATCCTGACCTCAGATTCGAACCTCTATTTCTTCTCAACTTCAGAAGACCTTTAAACCTTTAAGTTCTCATTTAAATAACAATACTATTACATCTCATGAATAGCCCACAGAAAACCACTTCCTTATAACCCTCATTCTTGCTACAACATTGTTTACAGGCATGATTTTAACTGAGGCATAAACCAAATTTAAAACAAGCTTACCTGTTCACAGACATCACGGCACATTAAGTTCTCCTTGGCATGGTAACAACAAGACAAGCCTATGGAAAAGGAAGGGGAGGGAAAAAGATATTTAAAAGACTTGAAGCACTTAACACTCACTTCTGAACAGAAGAGCCCACTTCATGGCCTATCAAGATGATCGGTCTTATGTAGAGATGACCATGAGAAAACATTTCCTTCCCAGAATAACAAGAAGAATCACAGAGTATCAGGGATTGGAAGGGACCTTGAAAGATCATCTAGTCCGATCCCCCTGCCGGAGCAGGAACACCTAGAGCAGGGCACACAGGAACGCGTCCAGGCGGGTTCGGAATGTCTCCAGAGAAGGAGACTCCACAACCTCCCTGGGCAGCCCCTGCCAGCGTTCAGTCATCCTCACTGTGAAGAGGTTTTTCCTCGTGAGCACAAGAAAGTTTTGTCTCAAAGTTCATCAAGTCTCATAGAATTTCCCCAAAATATTCTGACACCAAAAGGAGATCTTGCTCCCCTTCCTTCTGCTTCTAACCACATCTCTGGTCCTTAACCTGCAGCAGTTTGGCACCTTCCAAACTCCTCCGTGAGGCAATTCAATTTATTAACCCAGGAAAAAGAAGGAATAGAATAATAAAAAGAAAAAAACCCCACTGAAAAACTCCACAGAGACTACATATATGCCTTTGTAAACTGAATAATCTCACAGAACCCAAGAAGTGCAAGAACCAGTTAGGAACATATGGAAAAGGAAATAGGGGCAGGAACACAGCTTCTCATTGAATTCTGTCCTCTTAAAAACTTGGATCAAAACTGCAAATTGTTTTACTAGTGACAAGGCAAATTGTTTCACCAGTTAAGGGGAAAAAAAATTAGACTGTTACCATCAAGATGCAGCTAAAAGCGGCACCCAAGACACATTTTGGCTAAAATCCTTCTCTGACTTTCTAACAAGACTGCTTGTGATGGATGATTAAGAGTGGTTTTGCCTGACTAGATGGAAGCCATCAGCAAACCCGGCTATGAACACATCAAAGGGAAAACAAATGAGAACTGAAATACTGAGATGTCAAGAAACACCAAGGTTTAAAGCAGCATTTCTGACATTACACTTTGTTGTGCTTCGATTCCCCCTGGATCTGAATATTTCCTTAATTCAGAGTTAAGTTTGGTCAATAAAGCCTCAAGTTGCACCAGGGAGGTTCAGATTGGATGCTGGGAACAATTTTTACGCTGAGTTATTAAGCCTTGGAATGGGCTGCCCAGGGAAGGGCTTGAGGCACCATCCCTGGAGGTGTTCAAAAGATGGGTTGACATGGTGCCTGGGGACATGGTTTAGTGTTAGCTTTTTATCAGAGTTTGGTTGGTGGTTGGACTAGATGATCTTAAAGGTCCCTTCCAACCTAAGACAATTCTGTGATTCCTTGATATTCATTTTCATCCTCACTGCCCAGCGTTTGGAGCAGTGTATTAAAACATAGATTTCCTTCAGAGCTTTTACTTCCACGCACATCTTTACACACAGGATTGTTTGATTAGAGAGTTCTGCTAAACTGTATCTAAACTCCATATCTCACCAACACAACATAAAAGCAATGCTGTGTACCACATATACCACTGTTTATACAGCACATATAAAGTTGCATTTCATAATCTCTAGTCACTAAATAGATTTTGACTGAAACAATAAGAGGAATCTTGAGCATGAATTCCTTGATAATTTCACAGCTTACAAGTGTTTTCATCTGAAAGTTTATAGCTGTTACAAGAAAATGGCCAATTAAAGAAACAAACCAAAAAGAATCCACCACCATCAGATCCAAAATTCTCAAATATTGCAAAGAATGAGAAAGAAAATTTCAGGCTGAAAATGTTGAGGAACTGGGGAGGAGGTGGGACAGGAGGGAAGGAATCACTGAAAAGGCCGCCTGAGCTATATTTTAATGCAGAAATCCATCATTCCTGAACAGGAAAGAAGAGAAATCAAAGCAGGACTTCTAACTAGTGAAAGTTTTCATCAATAATTAAAAACAACAGAGCCAAATGCCTGTAACCAATGAGGACAGCACCAAAATCCTGCTTACAACATGATGAAAGAATGAAATCATACAATTGACTTGGATGGGGTTTTTTTGCCAGTTTTCTACCATCGCAGGAAAAGATTACGACATGATACAGATGGCTGAAAACATCTCTGATTCAAGGGCTACACATGGGATGTTGCAGGTTTTCCTGCTCTATGTTCAGCAAACCAACCTGGACCAAAAAACAGCTAAACTTCATTATTAGCAGGCTCCACCACGGTGAAACCTCAACTATTATTTTACTGAACTGAAAAGCTTTGCTTTACTTTTTCTTAGTCCTGCTACAAAGCCATGGCATTAGCGAAGCATAACAACAACAGCATAACTTGGAAGCACATGGTTTTTCTCAAGGCAAGACTGCATTTATTTTCAAAAACACTTCTAAATTTCAGTGCCCATGCAATCAGACTGCAAACACGCTAACATGGGGCTGTAGAAAACATTCAGGTTCACAGTGAAAAAGTGTCCAGCAAATTAATTGTCATAAGGAGAAAAAAAACCAACCAACCCCAAACATACTTAAACATAGGCTTTACTTACAAACAGAAATACTGGCCACTCAATCATGTTTTTTCTTGTTTTGTTTCACTCCATGTCCCAGAATTTATATATCGTTTATTGAGAATAACTGCTGCATTTCAGAGACCAAGGAATTCAGAGTTCTCAGCCTATAAAGAGGATTTACCTTGGCTTAGGTGACAATGCATAGGTTTAACTGCATACATCACAATAATTTGAGTTTATTAATATCTTTGGCAACATTTCATTAAACATTCCTTTACATAGATTATTTAATACTCTGGGGCCTTTTATTCATCAGTTTTCAGTGGCTCTCAACCCTCCTGTGATGAACTAACACACATCCAGGATACTTCTCTTTATCATCTCCGTTGCTTAATTTCAAGTCTTATCAATTATACTGAAGAGTGTAACAACGAACTAACAATATGCTAAACTTTATGGCCATTTAATTCCTTTTATACAAAATCCTCATTAATAGAATCTTGTATTAGCAGCAAATTAAACTGGCCCAGAATGATCTTTAGTGCTCAAGTCAGAAACAGAAGTTATTAACAACATCTGTTCCAACCACAATTCCTCAGTTCTCTTTCCAGTTCATCTCTTCTGAAATGTTTTGTAACATCTCTTTCGGTCAATCCCTCATTTTCCCATTCCCACTTTCTCTAGTTTTGCTTAAAAGAAAAAAACCAAACCATATATATATATATTTTTCCAGTTTGATTGATGTTCAACTGTGAAATAGCTACACTTTCTTCTTCGATAAGATAGCATATCTCTGCAATATGAGTAGATTTATCAAGGGAAATTGAGCTAGAGCATGGCATACTTCATTCCACTATCTTTTTACTCCCTTCTTCCTAAACCCATGCCTTGTTGGAAATCAGAGCTACAGAACAACAGTGAAATGCCATCAGTGCCTCACTGATGAGTCTTCTGCTTTAAAATATTACATATTTTGTGTTTTCCATTCCTGTGACAGCATTACCAGTGTGATCCATTTATTAAAAGCTACTTGCCCATATCTGTGCTTGTGCTGCCTTTTTCTCATCACTCTTTTTTTGGCCCAGTCAAGAAGTTATCTGCCATCACAACTTCAACGCAGGAAGCTGTTTTACCACTACCCTTCTCTCTGTTAAGCACCTTTCCTTCGCTTATTGAAAATAAAAAAATAACTCAATATTGAGTTCAGTGTCAGCCTTCTCACTGAAAACATCAGGAAAGCCACAAGGAACACGCCTTGGGATACAAGGGCTGTCGAGACATTTCACAGGGCAACCCAGAAGTCGGGTTTTTACTCACTGGGAGCAAGACACCGGGTTTCTTCTCCAAGTCAAACCACGCTCTCGGGGATCTACCTGCCATCGACATGACAAGCCAGAGACACAAACCCCAGGTCACTGGGTGAGGTAGAAGAAAGGGTCCAACCCTCCCTTTCCCCCTCGGAGCTGCCCGGCGGGATGCGGGAAGGACGGCCGTAACTCCGCACCCCGCTCCTCGCCACCTCTCCCACTTCAGCCCCGGTTCTCCGGTTGCCGGCCTTTGCAGCGGGGTGCTCTCCGCTGGGAGGAGGAGGGGGAATAGCGGGAACCGAGAGCGGGATAGCGGGAACCGAGAGCGGGATAGCGGGAAGAGGAACGACACCAAGAAGGCAACGCTGCCCCTTCCTAGCAGCGCCCCGCGGGCATCCGGGCAGGCGACCCCGACCCTCACCTGCCGCGGGGCAGGTGCGGGAGACGGCGGCTGTCGGGGTGCCGTCCCCAACCTCTCCCCCGGCTCCAGTCGGGAGGGACCGGCGGCGCCGGGCCGCTCCCCATCCCTACGCAAGCCGCCGCC
>VZTM01021223.1:326553-380554 GCA_013400555.1 Jacana jacana
GCGGCTCCCGGCCCCTGCCCCGCCCCCGCCCCGTCCGGGAGAAAGGGGCGGGGCCTGAGGCAGGGAGGGGCCCGCGGCAGCGCCGGAGCCGGTGGTTTTCCGTCGGCCTTGGCACCGTGGGGTTGCCCGTCCGGTCCCGTCCCGTTCTGGGGCACCGATTCTGTGGTGCCTGTGCCGGCCTTCTCCGCCACCCGCATTGGTAGGCCGCAGCCTTGCCTTTCCCCCCCGTACCTCTAGCACGTAGGGGCAAGTGGGTTCCCAGAGAGAGGGTTTGGGCTTTAGCAGGGGCGTTAGATGCCTTTCTTTGCCTCGTTTTTATTAATAGTGATAGACCGCATCAGGGTCCCGGAGCATCTCCCTTCTGAGGAAAGGCTGAGGGACTGGGGTGTTTTTAGTCTGGAGAAGAGAAGCCTGAGGGGAGATCTGATCAACACCTCTAAATACTTCAAGGGTGGGTGTCAAGAGAAAGGGGACAGTCTTTTTTTCAGTGGTGCCCAGTGACAGGACAAGAGGGAACAGGCACAAACTTGAACATAACAAGTTCCATCTAAACATGAGGAGGAACTTTGCTTTGAGGGTGGCAGAGCCCTAGAAGTTGCCCAGGGAGGTGGTGGAATCTCCATCTCTGGAGATATTCAAAACCTGCCTGGACACGTTCCTGTGCAACCTGCTCTGGGTGGACCTGCTTTGGCAGGGGGGTTGGATTAGATGACCTCCAGAGGTCCCTTCCAACCCCATAGCATTCTGTGATTCTGTGGCCTGTAGCTGCTGGTCATCTGAGTTGGAGGACCATTAGTGTGGGAACAGTTATTTTCAGCCTGGTCTGGTGGGAGATGTTCATGTCCATGACAGGGGGATTGGAACTACATGATCTTCAAGGTCCCTTCCAACCCAAACCATTCTGTGGTTCTGCAGCATTTAGGAGAAAGTTTTTGTGAAGAAGGCGATTCCATTGAATTGGATTATTTCTACTTTTAATATGTTTCTATGCACTACTTTCAGAGCCTTGATTGTAAACCACCTGCTTAATGCTGTTTTCTGCTCGAAATGACATTGTACCTCCAGTGTGGGAGAAGTAACCTGAAGGGCACAAAGCACAAGCCACTAGCTGACACCCCAGGCTGGGAGGACACCCCACGAGTTCTGAGGTGAGGAGGCCCTCATGGCTGCAGCTCTTGGATACAGCATTAGCTCTTGCTACTTGCTCTGGGGACAAGTGGTTGCCCAAGGGGCAAGCTACCAGATGGGCTCAGGCAGATATTAATGATATTAATTCAGTTTGTAACTGAAGAAACCTCTGTACAGTAGGGCCACCACTGCAGTCTGTTTTCTGCCTTAGAGATCAAATTATCTCATCTTTTTTTAATGTAAGCTATTCAATGAAGTCAAAGCAAACTTAAGTTACTGCTCATTTTATAGCTAGTAATTATTTTGCCTCGAAGTCTGGCCATCCCAAGGCAAACAGAACAGCTTCTGACAGCTCTAGGCTTCCTGGATGAGCATTTTAGCATCTCACTATCAGCTTTGCTGGCATCATCCAGCTGGTAAAGCTGGAACATTTTTAAGACACCAGAAAATTCAGTGTCCCACAAACTGCTTATATCCCTTTTTCAATCTGTCAATCCCAATGAGTTCCTTCTCCAAAGACAGTGACAGGCTACCAAGCTATTGATGACTCCATAGTCTTCCACAACCCAGAGAATGTGTAGGAACCCAGTGCTCTTTAATTCCAGTATCAAATTCATAAATGGTCCAGAAAAAAACCCCAAGACAATAGGTTTTCCAGGTGTGTCCACTTGCAGCCCAGAAAGCCAACCGCATCCTGGGCTGCATCTAAAGAAGCATGACCAGAAGGTCAAGGGAGGTGATTCTGCCCCTCTACTCTGATCTGATGATACCCCACCTGAACTAGTGTGTCCAGCTCTGGGAATCCTTAATATAGGAAGGACGCAGACCTGTTGGAACAGGTCCAGAGGAGGGTCACGAAGATGATCAGAGGGCTGGAGCACCTCTCCTAGGAAGACAGCCTGAGAGAGTTGAGTCTGTTCAGTCTGGAGAAGAGAAGGCTCTGGGGAGACCTTGCAGCAGCTTGCCAGCACCTGAAGCGGGCTACAGGAGAGATGGGGAGTGAGTAATCACTACAAGACCATGTAGTGATTAGGACAAGGTGTAACAGTTTCAAACTGAAAGAGGGGAGATTTAGATAAGATATTAGAAAGAAATTCTTTCCTGTGAGGGTGGTGAGACCCTGGAACAAGTTGCTCAGAGAAGTTGTGGAAGCCCCTTACCTGGAGGTGTTTAAGGCCAGGCTGGATGGGGTTTTGAGGAACCAGGTCTAGTGGAAAGTGTCTCTGCCCAGGGCAGGGGGGCTGAAACCAGATGATCTTTAAGGTCTCTCCCAGCCCCAACCATTCTATGGTGCTATAATGCAGGAGAACACTCAAATGAGAGGGAAAAACCTTTAGTGTCTTGTCTGTCTTTCTGCCTATGCACTGGCACAGAGCAGTTAAATTGTTCTAGTTCTTTATGGAGCAAAGCCATAAGAAACAACCCTACATCTAGTTGCATTTTTATTTGAAGTTATTAAATTAAAGTTGTTGCTGTAATTGTGAATTCAAGAAAAGTGAAAAGTGGCAAATGTAACCTGATTATAAAAAAACCCACCTCTTCACACCAGAACAGAAATGATGCTTATGTGTATGTGGGCTGACATATCAGTTAAATAGCTGGGCTTTTCCCCCAAAACCCAAGGTTAACTTCTGTGGATTTCCTGCCTACTATCTCGGGACTTAAAATTCATCACGGGCCCACGGGGTGGCAGCAGATCCAAAAGCAAAACGAGCATGGTGGCCAAATCTGCAGGCTGGTCTAGGTTCTCTGAAAATACAAGGGACCTGAGCAGAATGGATGCATTCTTTTTCTCCCACTTATGCTAAATAGTTTAATTTGGCTCGATTTTGGAAGAGGGTGAAGTGCTATGCAGCCTGCTTCCCCTGAAAGCCATGAGTTTGCAAAGTCATTACTAGCAGTAATTTACCCCACAAATGAACAGGCAGAGGAAAGATGCTAATATCTCTGGTAATTTAAAGGCTCTGGATTGTCACTCCAAGTCCCTCCTTCAGTCCCAGAAGAAATAACGGGCCACTGAAAGTATCTCCTGTACTTTAAAGAAGGAAACTGAACTTTGAAATAATACAAGCTTTTAAAATTTGGCTTTCAGTAAGGATGGTATAAATGTTAACCTGCTTGTCCTAGAAAGCAAAGACTCTTGTCCCTTAGGCGTTGGGATGTTGAACTTGCAGTCTGCTGTTTCCCAGTTAAACCATGCTTTATCAAGCCTTTGTAAAACAGAGCTTATTTGCAATCGATGCTTACCCAAGTTTAACAATGAGAAGTGCAATTTTGGGGGCTTGAAATAATTAAATGCCTCAGTGTAAAGCAGTTTGCTACAAATATATACCCACAGCAAAATTTTCAACCTGGCGATATGACAGACACCCTCCTGCAGACATATCTTGGCTTTTTTAATGCTCCTGTCAACTGCTAAAGGAAGAGGAATATTTCATTCTATCATTTGCTGTATTTCTTGTTGCTTAGAATGTAATAAATTCTGCTCATTCAGCTTTGGGTTTTTTTATTAGTTTGAGTAGTTAGTTCATTATAGTTTGTTCTGAGCAGCGTTTGATCCTGCTTCCTTATCTTAAAAATTGCTGAAATGTTGCAAGGTTTGAGCGTTACTCCCTATTTAATGTTGAAGTCTCCCTCAGCGGTAGATGAAGATTCTGATGAAGTCATGGTCTGAATTACTGGTCCAAGCATACATTTCACTGGAAGAGGTCTGACCCGGTCAGAAAGAAAAATGACACTGCATTTTTCTTAAATCCAGAGAACCGTGTTGCCAGTGTGGCATATCTCTATACACTTCAGCAGAGGATTCTCTGGGCTGAAAATATACTGTCCTATATTGGAATTTAACATGTTATTTTATCCATTTTGAGGTGTGCATCACTTCTGTGCACCATAAAGTTGGCTCCCACACCTTTTAAGAACTTCAAGAACCGATACACAGACCTACCCTTCCCAACACAGTACTTTATCAGGCAAAAGGTTGGTTTCATCTTGTGCACCTTCTGTTCCTATTTTTGTCTCATTACTGGAAACCAGTAGCATTTACCTTCTTGGCAATTTCCATTGTAATTTAGATAAGAATTATTATTCTTTTTTACTAATTGCTTTGCTGCAACTCCTAGGATATCTACAGCTTACAGTTGGAAAGGTACTTAGAGCATTTGTAGACTTACCCTAATTAGCATTAATTGGTCTAATCTGTGTATCAACAACTAGATACCTGTATGATAAGCCCGTGCCAGATTTCCAGTGCGTGTTGAATAGCTGTCCTGTGCCCAGGCTTGTTCTGCTTCATCTCTCTGTTGGAACTAGGTAGGGCTTTACAGCTGCCTCCAACGCGTCTGTGTGCGAACCGGTAGGAACTGTGGGACCAGTTGTGGGACTGTCCCCAAGAAGTTGAGGGCTAGTAAGTAACGCTGTTGCCCGTTTCCTCAGGCTAAGGACAGATTGCTGCAATAAATCTTCTTTCCAAGAGATTTTATTCTTAAACAGACAAGCTTTTTTTACTTCAGGCAAACCTGAATTAGATCTCAGGCAGCATTTTACAGCTGACTTTCTAAATAACAAATCAGAAAGATTAATTTATTTTGAAATGACTTCACTTTTTTAAAAGCAGGAAACTAGAATGTGTGTGCGTGTGTGTGGTGTTTCATAACAATGTTATTAAAAGATAAAACACAAACGAGAGGTTTGGTGGCTGCTATTACACACAGCAGAAGCAGTGTGCAGTTGCACTGATAAAGAGAGTTGTATATAAAACACAGCCGTGAAATTAAACCACTGAAGATGTACATTAAAGGCAAGTACAATGTCCACAATTAATTTAAAGCAAGTTGAGCATGTGGTCCATAGAAGAGTTTGTAAGATCTTGCTATAGGTAAATAATTAATATTGCATACAAGACTGGAAGGAAAGCCAACTCAAAGTGATTAAATAAATGTGGAGTATATAATTAATTAAAATTTGCTCTGAAGGTAATAAAGTTTTAAATAAGATTCTGGCATCATCAAGTGAGCATAAGATAAGAAACTATTCTGTAGTTTCAGAAAGTAGTTTGAAGTAGGTCTCACGTTCGCTGATGAACAGCAGTTTTGATATTCAGGAAAGGTACCATAAGATAAAAAAATGTATCTGGGTCTGATTTACGTTGCGTAACTTTTCTCAGCAGAGCAGGTGACCTGAAACTGCAGTCAGCTGTCAGTCTAAATTTTAAAGCCCTGAAATGTGTTATGGGATTAGAGACGTGTCTGCTTCTCTTCAAATGAGAATGCTGAGTGAAGTAAAATATACTTCTTGGTAACAGAGCTTTTGGAATGGATAATTTAAAAATAGGTTGTGGATTGCTGGAAGCATCAAGAACATTCATTCTCTTTGACATAGAAAAATTGCGTCAGTAAAGCCTAATTACCACATCCTTCCCTGTCGCAGAAGGTGATGCTAAAAAGAATGCCGGAAAAAAATATGTCACCAAGATACATTTACAGTGATGCTGTTTGGTTGGATGCTTTTTACTCTCTGTACCGTGCTGCGTGCTCTATAGTCTCTGTACTGTATACTCTCCATAATGGAGGTATATATTAATGTAACTATCAATTTGCTGCCTTCAAGGCTACTCTATGGTGGCCAGGGTTGCTAGCAAGTGTGTGGAGTACCTTCATGTGAAAATCATTTCCATTTGATTTCTGGAATAACGTGAAGAAAAAGGTATTTTTTTCCATTTGAGAAACTGGAAATGAGGGAACCTGTACTGGAAGATTCTGGAGTTTGGGGAGTAGCAAATTGATCCCTCCAAAATGTGAAAAAGGATTTTTTTCAAATGGAATCACCTTCAGCCCAGTTGCATCCTTCAACCTGGTGATCTAAATCTGAATCTAAACTCAAGTATCTTAAAATCTGCCATGCCTGTACCCTAGTACAGACTGGCCATGCTCATGCCAGTTGAAATCCTGTCTGCTCTCTGGCCTTGGCTCACCACGCCAGAAGACAAATAGCAGCATTTAGCAAGTGATGACACATACACATCTTTGAACACAGGAAAGAAAAAAAAAAGGATATTCATTTTGCTTTTCTGCTCAGGCTTCGGTATCAGCAGTGCATCTGCCAGCTGGTATCATTAGCTTGGGCTGGGGACAGAAAAAGATGTGTGGAGAATTGAGAATACCATATGGAAGTTCTTCTGTGGATTATCCCACTGAATCATCAAGTCGTGTGTAGGATTAGTTACTTCTCCGTATGGTGTTTAAGGACCAAATCGCTGCTGGAATATTTTCCAAAGGTTATTTTTGTGTTTTGCTACACTATGGAACTGTGTTAAAAAAATACATCATAGCCTGCACCTACAGTGAGATATTTTAAAGCACCCAAAGCGCTTTGTACAATGTTTTAGCAATTATGATCCCCTCTCAATTAGTAATCTTTGAAGAACTGTGTGCAATTCATTCACTGCTATACATACATTTCCCTGTGAGCGCAGCCTGCGGGCGCTGCAGAAACGGGTGTGGGCGGGATGAAATCGTTTATGCTGCTAATTGACAATTAAGCAGTTGCTCCTAGTTTCAAACAGAATTAAAAAAAAAAAAGAAAAAGAAAAAAACTCAGTGTAGACTGGCAGATAAAAAAGAAAGGGGAAGGCTTAAAATTCCATTTCTTGCAGCCACTTTGTGTCATGCTATTTAAATCAGTTTTGGTTAAACTGATTTTATATAAAACTGTTTTATTCTCGCTGTTCCATACCTTAGCTAGCAAGTTCTGTCAAGATGACATTGTAATGATGCAGATGACAGATCAATGCCTGTTCCCATTTGTACCTTTGAGTGACACAAGCGAATTAGGGAGGAACTTGGCTAGCATGCATTCATCCTGAATACTTCTCAAAATACCTTAACAAAAATGTCAAAAGGCACTTTCTTTAGTCTAACTTCTCTAACTTCTTGTAATCAAAACATATATGCATAACATACATAGAATTGTCTAGGTTGGAAGGGTCCTTTAAGGTCATCTAGTCCAACCATCACTCTGGTAAAAAGCCATCACTAAACCATGTCACTCAGCACTATGTCAACCCATCTTTTAAATACCTCCAGGGACGGTGCCTCAACCACTTCCAGTGAGGGAGGTTATTAGAGAACTCTGATGTCTATGCTGGGAAAGGATGCTGTCTGAGAAGAACAGGGAGAGGGGGGTGTCAGTTTTTGATGAGAACAGGGGTTGGTGTACTGGGACAGAGCAGCAGGGCTGGTGAGAGCGAGTGGTGCCCCAGGTTCCTCGCTTGCCACCAGCTGGCTGAATCCATCCCGTGGCCAAGGGCCAAGCGCAGCCCCACGCACACTGGGTTGCGGGTCACCAGGTCCTCCTCTGTGTGCCTCTGTCCTCTCCTCACCATCCCTACACGGGGATGCAAGGGTCACATGAAACTTCTGTTAGGCAGCTTTAAGGAATACACACTATGGCAAAATAACTTGTTAATCTTGAAATCGTATACAATAGATCGGAATTTGGATCATAAATAATAATGTAAAAGCTCCCTCACCGTATATTCCAAAATTCATAGCTAAATTCTTACTGTCTTTGATAACTGAGGTTGAAAAAAAATTACTTTTCCCTTTAAAATGCTCATATTTACTTTTCTTGGGTAATGAAACAAAACCAGACCTCAAGGTTGGGAGGGACCTTTACGATCATCTACCCCAACCATCAACCTGACTATGATAAAGCCATGGCTAAACCATATCTCTAAGCACTGTGTCTGCTCGTCTTTTAAACGAACTCAGTAAATTGCCAACAAGGAAGGCACGATAATGAGCTGAGAGCTGGGGAAGGGGGATCTGCCAGTGTATTTTATCAGGCTGCATTTTATTACACATCTTGCATGTTTAGAGGTGCAAGAGCACTTCCAAAAACCGAAGGAAAATTTGATCTTTAAAATACTTACAGGGTCTGAAAGTCATCTGGTGTGGGTCTTTGCTGTTCTGTAGAGCCTAGCTTTGAAATACGAGAAAAATTACTGTTTTCCCAGTAATTTCAGGGCTTAATGAGCATAGATGCAATAATCCGCCGCTTCCTGTCAGAGGACTTCTGCTTTGCTCTAGCACTTCAGCCTTTCTGCGACCTGATTTGGTATTAAATAGATAATATTGATTTATTAAATGTGATACAGATTTTAAGTGAGAATTGTGAATTATGCTTTCATTTTGAATTATTTTTTTTATCTTCATTTTATGCCTTGCAGTAATGCACTCCTGGACGAAGAACTCATCAGACAATGGAAACAATCCTAAGCTTGGCACAAAATGATACATGGCACGAGGGCTTCTTCTTGGGGACCTGATTCTTGTTGGTGGCTTTGATGCCCATAAACATACTGACACGTGGGCATTTGTTCTTGTTCTACGGGCAATAACAAGAGGAACGTTTAGTAAAGGCAAGCCCCTCTCCTCCCCCAAGAAAAATTAAACTCTGCCTTTTTCTGAACCTATAAGTAGAATTAAGGATTGCTTGTCAATGAATTAGTGTTTTAGTGACTAATTAACATCATTAGAATTGCACTACCAATATATTCTGTAGCAACAATAAACACAGCAAAAATAATGAATGACAATTTAGCCAGCTAGAAAATCAATATGCCAGAATGCTCTTTTCCCTTACTTGGCATTGCACTGGGAAGAATCAAATGAAGAAGTTTCTCTGTATGTTTAGGTGGAACTTCTTATGTACAAGTTTGTGCCCGTTTCCTCTTGTCCTCTCACTGGGCACCACTGAAAAAAGACTGGCCCCTTCCTCTTGACACCCACCCTTGAAGTATTGATAGGCATTGCTCAGATCCCCCCTCAGTCTTCTCCAGACTAAAAAGATCTTTGTGGTCCTCTGCTGTACTGTCTCCAGCAGATCCCTGAACTTGGGGGCCCAGAACTGGACACAGGACTCCAGACGTGGCCTCCCCAGGGCAGAGCAGAGCAGAGGGTCAGGATGACCTCCCTTGACCTGCCAGTCAGACTTTTCCTGATGCCCCCCCCTGATGCCATTGGCCTTCTTGGCCACAAGGCCACACTGCTGCCTCATGGTCATGGGTCATGTTACAGGGATATATGAATGATAAATGGGGTCCTCCAGGAAAAATCTGGGGAATGCAAGAGGAAGGACGAGGAACACTACAGTTCCTGCAAGACTGCCCTAGCTCTAGACACGTGGCCTGTTTCCAGCTCTTGTTTTTTCCACTATTTCTTTTTTTCCCCAATTTGTTTTTCTTCCATTGTTGCATATTTTCTTCAATTTATATTCTGAGTGACTTCTAGTAAGTATCATAGTTTATTTCCCCCCCACATTCATTTCCTAGCCTAACTGTAAAATCCTTCACATCTTTTTCAAAGGAGAGGATCTCAAGCCTGTTATCATAAGGCAAGTGATCCAGAGACAGCCAGCTGAATGTGCCTCCTGGTCTTCTTTGACTGATAGATAACACGTTAAGAGATCTAAAAGGGGGTTATATGATTTGGTTCCATGTTGGTTTATGTGATAAACAGCTCATCCTCACAAACATGAAGGAGCACAGAGGCACAGCGACCAGGAGGCAAACCCCTATAGCCTGGTAAGAGGAATGGAGACCCTATCTATCCCAGCCCCTCCCAAGGCTGTCCTGGGAGAGCCATCAGCCTTGCTGTCCAGGTGTGAGACCCAGACCACGAGCCTGCAGGAGAGGCTCTTGGGACCACCCACCACCACTGTGGTGTCACTGCTGGCTGGGCTAGAGTGGCACGTGGCATGGGATGTGGCTGAAGAGCCTGTTGGGGTTGTGTTGTTTAGAGGAGGAACCCAAGGTGGGGAAAGGGAAGGAATCAAGGTGGTTTGCTGGGAGGGGGGGAACAAGAACCGGAAAAAAGAGAGGGAAAAGGGGATAAAATGGGCTCATTGCCTATAAATGGGTAGAACATTGCCTTTGAATTAGCTCAAGGTGTTTTGCTTGTTCTAGGAGTTTAAAGAAAAAGCTGAAGCAATGCTGGGGCTTGGTGTTATTCTGACAGCTCCTGAAGGACTGGGAATGTACCAGAAGGCTGGAATAGTGAGTCATTTAAGAAAGGACAAAGGAAAGAGATAAGAAATTATATACCAGGCAATTTTGTTTTGAGTGTTTGGGGGGAGCCTGGAATGAGTCATCCAACATTATTTTTGAGTAGCACCATGACAGCAAGACAGAGTCAACATGCACTTTGTCATAAACAAGTTGTGGCAAACATAGCTTATTTCCTTTCTCAACTAAAGCAAGGAAAATGCCTGGACAAGGAAATGGTTGGACTTAAAAAAAAAACCCTGATATCTAAAGATAAGGCCAGCAAAGGGATGAAATGTCTTCCCTCAAGAAGTAGTAGAATGTCCACCAGAAACGGTCTGGGCAATCTTTCAGAAATAGTCTAGGCAAATGTTTGCCAAGCAGGTGGATATGGATTTTCTTGCTTTGGAGGAGTGTGAAACATTTGATCATTTCCAGAATCTTTTTTCATGCCTCTTTTTCTCTGATTCTTCACGCAGAGCTCCAGGCTGTCTCAGAAATGAACAGGGCTTTCACTAGCAGGGCAGGGATTACCATAAAGGGCTTTGGGCTGTGAAGAGCTGATCTGAAGGTGTTCATGACCAAACCTGAAGCAGCCTAAAGCACCCTTGTTCTTGCTGGAACGTTGTGAGTGAGTGCCTGTAAGGAATAGAAACCCAGCAAAGGAAGCCACTGAAATTTGTTGAAAGCCTTTCTGGGGATTAAAACCCAAAAGTTATGTTTTCAGCTTCAGAATAAGACCTAATCACCACAAAAGGCAGCGAGAAACAAACCTGTTTGCTCTCCAGGAAACGCTCTGCATTTGAGAACATTTTCTAAATGTCAAGACTCATCTCCCACATTCGGAGCCTGCTGGCTTTCATCTCTTTGCAGCACAAAGTTCAAGCTCCTTGTTGCATATCTGTTCCATCTCTTTGCTGTGTGACGCATTCCTATATTTTAAGGCACAGTAGAAACAAACTGTGGCTAAATATCATCAGAATTAAGGCCTCAAACACTTTGAAGGAGATAGAAAAGGGGTTTCTCACTTCACTTATTTTATAGTTGCAGGAGAAGTTTTGTTTGCTTCTGTGAGAATGATTGATAGATCTTAGCAAGTCAACTTGAAGTGGATAGACTGGATGACTTGGATAGACTGGATGGATGGGCCAATGTTAATGGCATGGCCTTCAACAAGGCCAAGTGCCAGGTCCTGTGCTTGGGCCACACCAGCCCCATGGATGGCTACAGGCTTGGGGAAGTGTGGCTGGAGCTGCCTGGCAGAAAAGGAACTGGAGGTGCTGGTTGACAAGTGCCTGAACATGAGCCAGCAGTGTGCCCAGGTGGACAAGAAGGCCAATGGCATCCTGGCTTGCATAAAAAATAGTGTGCCCAACAGAAGTAGGGAGGGGATTGTCCCCCTGGACTCAGCACTGGTGAAGCCACCCCTTGAGTCTTGTGTCCAGTTGTGGGAACTTCAGCACAAGAGAGATCTGGAGGTGCTGGAGCGAGTGCAGAGGAGGGACATGGAGCTGGTGAAAGGCCTGGAGAATAAATCTTATGAGGAACGATTGAGGGAGCTGGGACTGTTTAGTTTGAGGAAGAGGAGGCTGAGGGGAGACCTCATCACTCTCTACAACTGCTTGAAAGGGCATTGTAGAGAGGTTGGTGCTGGTCTCTTCTCAAGGGCAATTAGCAATAGAACGAGAGGGAATGGCTTCCAGCTGCAGCAGGGTAGGGTTAGGCTGGACATTAGGAAAAGAATTTTTCCCAGGAAGAGTGGTCAGACCCTGGAATGGGCTGCCCAGGGAGGGGGTGGAGTCACCACCCCTGACTGTGTTTAAGAGTAGATTGGATGTGGTGTTGAGGGATCTGGTGTAGGGGAGAACTTTGTAGAGTGGGGCTGGTGGTTGGACTTGATGATCCCAAGGGTCTCTTCCAATCTGAATGAATGAATGAATTTTGTAAAAAGGTTCTTTGACAGTCAAAGTTTTCATGGCTGCCTTCTGCCCTTGTGGAGGCTCTGTATATGCTGCAGTCATGGATACACGGTCAACCATTGCAGCGACCGCTTAAGACCACTACTCTCTGCTCCATAAGATAAGGCATTCTGAAAAAAACCCACCCCACTAATAAATATAGCCTGTCCTAGTAATGAAAACCAAAGGAATTATAGACACTATGGAAAAGTGAGAAATAACCCCACGGAATTAATTCCAAGAAAAATAGCTATATATACCCTTCTCCCTCTATTACTACTACAGGTGCTTGGGCGTATGACTGACAACAGTAAATCTTGACAAAATCTGTGCTTTCAGTTCAGGTTATTTATAGAACCATTGTCTTCAGAAGAACGTCTGGCGCGGGTCTGAGAAAGTACAGTGCAGAAAACACATAGGTAAATAAAATTATTTAGTTCCCAAGAGATATTAAAAAGGATTATTTTTGCACACTTGTGATTACATGTGCAGCAGTTTATACTTTTCAATTAAAGAATGTGTTATTTAATATTTCCATTAATGATTACAAGATTATCACATACTTCATTATTTAAAATAATTGTTGAAAGGATTGCTTAATTATTGTTTAATCTTAAAAGTCAAGGAGCAAAAATCAGGAAGGTTTAAGAAAAAATAGCGCTCTGAGTAAAGGCAGCTTAGACTACAAATCCTTTCTGGTAATATTTATAATTTACTGAGAAGTTATCCTTGATGGATTCCTGCCTTGCTTCTGGATCACTGATTTCAGAATCACCTCAGCTACCAGCACCCTTAATTAAAAGACATACCATTCTTTTGTGAAGTCTGATGCAACCAAACAGACATTCTGCATTTTCATTATGGTCTTTCTAGTCTGTGTTTAGCATTTTCTGTGGATGAGTGAATAAATCAGAGACTGAGCATGCCAATGGCAAGGTATTAGGATTAATAGAGTAGGACTTCTGATTGGACTGATGGATTATTTCTGAGACTGTTGTACAGTGTTTTGTGTACAACAAGGGTTGTACAATAAATGTGACCTTTTCCTCATCCAAACACACGGCAGAAGTACTAACTACAAGGAGAACAGGTTATTTTTCACCCAGAGATTGTTATGAAAGAGATTCTTTTTCAAACAACGAAAGTTTCTCACCGAGATCAGCAAAGCAGCATCACAATTTATTATATTTTAACTTTGTAATCCTACGTGCTGTTGCTGCTCTACCTCCTGACCCAAATGTTTCAGTTTGTAGATGTGCAAGACCACTTGCAACAGTAAGTATAAAATTTAAACATAAGTTACCATTGTATGTCAGTGCAGGTGCCCATTGTGCTGGCAGCAAGGCTGAATTTCAACTGGAATTTCTTGAGGTCACGTCAGACGCAACGAGCCCTAAAACATAAAGGAAATTATGTTACTATGCTCACATTTGAAACTAATTTCGTCTGATGGGAGTGGATCAGTAAATCTATCAGTAGAGCTATTAATTAAATCCAGTGCCTTTTTTTTTTTTTTCTCTTTAAAAAATAAATCCAAACACAATCCTTGTTTCATATCAAACCATCTTTGTTGTGCCATTCCCTACAAATTCACTGATCAGTCAGAATTGTATTCTGTTAGAAGAGACCAATTCCTCCTAGGTGTTACTCTAAAAGGCTACTTTTCCAACTTAATGAGTAACACTTTTTCGATTAGGCTTTAAGTAAATGAATAAACAATAAAACCAGTAATTTAAGACAGATTCTCCAGTCCCGTAACACACGAGGGAGCCTGAATGTTTGTTGCTTTAGATGGAAAAAAGGAAATTAAAATCCTCTGTATCATATAGATCACAGTCTTTTCTAATCTCTCTGAAAGAAATGGCAAACAAAACCAGAGAGATAACTATCTCCAAAATTACAGGCTTGTAATAAAAAAATATTTCAAAGCCAGATAATTCAGATACCTCAAAAGTCCTTTTCTCTATAAAAAAAATGCAAGCAAGTTATAGACCTGAACACAAATCAAGCACAACATAACTCATTTTCCCTCCCCCAAAAGTATGCTAAAAGGACATGAATAAGATTTTCTCATTAAGAGATAAATAGATGAGAAATTTGTCCTTTACTTGGAACTAATGATACCAGTGTGCACTTATGTTGAAGTAGCACGCTACTAAAAATGTCAGCTTCTTTAAATCATAATAGTTTTTTTTCCCTTGATGAAAAGGTTTTTCACAGCAGCATTCTGTCCTTGAGCCACAGAGCTTTCCAGACTCCTCCCTTGGGACCTTTGCTTAAACAAATAAACAAAAAGGGAAAAAACCCTCTGATTGTTAAATAATCATAGGATGGTCCAGGCAGGAAGGGACCTCTAGGGTCATCTCGTCCGACCTCCCCACAGTCAGCAGGGACACCTCCAACTAGACCAGGTTGCCCAGGGCCTTGTTGAGCCTCCCCTTGAATATCTCCAGGGAAGGGGCCTCAACCACCTCCCTGGGCAACCTGTTCCAGTGGTCCACCATCCTCATAGTAAAGAACCTATTCCTAATATCCAATCTATGCCTGCTCTTCAGCTTAAATCCATTTCCCTTCATCCCGTCACTGCAGGCCTTTGTAAACAGATCTTCCCCAGCCTTCCTGTAGCCCCTTCAGGTACTGGAAGGCTGCTCTGAGGTCTCCCTCGGGCCTCCTCTTCTCCAGGCTGAACAACCCCAGTTCCCTCAGCCTGTCCCCGTAGCAAAGGTGCTCCACCCCCCTGGTCATTTTTGTGGGCCTCCTCCGATGACACATGTAGCACATAATATGACACATATTTCTTTTCCGAGCTGGGAAAGGTTTAAGTAGATGCATAGTAAGGACTTTGGTTGTTTTCCTCTACAGCTTTTTAGTATTTATGAATTAGATTGAAGATGGGAGCTAGATAGCCTCAGGAGTTTACAGCAGTGCAGTGAAGTCTTCTGGAGAGCAGACCATCTAGCTGCAGTATTGCAATCGGTCTTTGTAAACAGAATGATATCTCTCCAATCCCTGAAGCATGAATATTTGGTTTTGGAGGAGAATAAAGATAGCAGACTTCCACTCTTGGTTAAAAGATTAGGAAAAAATTCTTCCCAGAAAGAGTGGCCAGAGCCTGGAATGGGCTGCCCAGGGAGGTGGTAGAGTCCCCATCCCTGGATGTGTTTAAGAGTAGATTAGATGTGGTGTTGGGGGATCTGGTGTAGGGGAGAACTTTGTAGAGTGGGGCTGATGGTTGGACTTGATGATCCCAAGGGTCTCTTCCAACCAGAATAATTCTAGATTCAGTAAAACCACAGTGATGAGAATGAAGGAAATGAAGGAGTTCTTGTGGTAATGAACAGGAATTGACACTATCAAGAAAGGATGCAGAATAATGACAACATTGGGCTCATTTTAGGCTTTTTCTCAAATATATATATAAAAAAGAGGTGCCTATGAACAAAATAATAAAGAAACTGGAAACTGATAAACTTTTAAACTGATTTTAAACAGTTGCTACCTTTACAGCCTTGAGATATCTATGTATATCATCTCATACATACTCACAATCACATCATCCAACTCTAAGGATGGGTTTCAGTCTAAATGCAACTGTTAATGTCATTTTGGACATCCCTAAAAATAATTATATATACCTATTCTTCCTCTATTACTTTTGTGCTGTATCGTCAGCCTGCTTAAGGACATGGGGGAGATATCCCAGGACATTAATGGTGGCAGCTAAAGCCTTTGTTTGGCCAACTGAACCTACTCTAGACGTATGGCTTTGGCACTTAAATTCTGTAAGTGGCCTCCAACTATATGAAAGGGTGGAAAACCAATGTCTGAAAATGGAAGGAGACTCCAGACAAGTCTCCTGCCACAGTGAGACACTGGAGCTCCCTTTTGAAGATTGTTTGGTAGCCAACTTAAAGGCATTAAAGCATCCTGGACGACCATGGCGCTTGCAAAACGGTGACTTTGAAGAGCGAAAATGAGCAAGAAGAATCGAGCATGCCTGCAGCTGGACCCTGGGGAGACTCTTAGGCCTACCTAGAAACAGGGTCTTCACGTTCCCTGCTAACTCTGCCTGGCTACCGTTGCACCATGTGTCTGCTGTCCTTTTCTAAGCCACTGCAGGGTGAATCGGAGCGTGCGGCCAGAGACTAAAACAGGGACTGAAAGGTTAGAGCTGCCCAGCAGTGCTTGCTGCAGGGGAAAGCTAGCAGTTGCTTTTCTGTGAAAGCAAGGGGAGAAAGCTCACGGACTAGGATGCCAAAGCTCACTGCCCCTTCTGGCTCCATCAAGCCATCAGCAAGATGCCCTTTGCAGAGTGGAATGAACAGGGGTAGCTTATCCCCAGCATTCACTGTAGAAACAATCTACACCACCAGTATTTTCCAGTTTTATGTCCTTTCTCTATACTGGAGATGACTGATATATAAAAAGAACCATGGTTTTCCTCCTACAGAAGGAGGGTGAGTTTTCCTTCAGTGGTTATTGTTTGTGCTTTGCTTTCTCTGTATCTTGGAGTTCTTGCTGCCTAGATCAAAACAGTCCATGTTTTGGGGTCTTTTTGTTGTTGTTATTCTAAGTCTGTATGAAAACAAACTGATTTTCTGTACCAAAGAACAGAAATAAGAGTACAGACAATGCAATGCAACTTGTGTTATCTTCCACATCGCCTTCAAAATAGGACACATCAGCAAAATGCTGTCTGGCACCTCCTCATATGCACAGATGGCACGAGAACTGCTGGCAATACAGCTTGGCTTCTTTCTTTCTCACTTTCTTAGCCTTGATTTTTTCATCCTTGATTTAGTTTATCACTTGGTGTCTTTTGAATTTTCATTGCATACGATAGTGCTCGTGGTCTTGCAGAGCTGCTTCTGCATCGAGAGCAACAAAGACACCTGCGCTACGTTCCTTGCTATGATGCTTTCCTTTCTACCTTTGTTTTTCACTCGTGAGATGACTCCCAAGCCTTCCTCGGGGAAAAATCAGCGTGCATCACTGTCTCAGTGCTCTTTTGAGTAGGGTATTGGAGACACTTGCCTAGGTAAAAAATCCTCAGTCCATACTAAATTGAGCCTAGGCAACCCTGAGTGACAGCCAGCTTTCCTCCTGATCCACTGCCCTCCTCCTTTCCTCTCTGTGATCATCTCTCATTTTCTATACCCTTCCCTTGCTTTTATGGAAATTTTGCAGTGTATTTCTTTGAGTGGGGCCTGGCCTGAACGACTTGGCTTGAGAATGAGTTTTGATTTCTTCCATCAGTTCTTCAAAGCATCTCCTCTGTGAAAACTGGGTGAGCCAATGTCCCTTCAGCCCAGCCACCTCTTTCAGGCCCACGGCCACATACACTGCTAGGACTTGGATCTCCTACTTCCCGAGTGGAACATGGGATTCATCTAGGGAGACAGTTTGAAAGGGGCTGCCAAGGAGCCAGAAAAAGCACACAAGTCTGTATTCGAGGCATTAATTCATAACCTGATCAGTCACTCGTATGCAGAACCTCTGTAATAATTTATAAAGTTACTTTATTGATATAGAACCATAAAGATTGCAGTATCTCATCAGTTTTATATTTACCTCAGGGCACAGCTGCCGCCTTCATCACGTCTAACAGATGGGCACTGAGGGAAACTCCTGCAGTTAGATATTGAAGCTAACAAGCTAGTACTTCAAAGTGCCAGCACCAGTCTTTTGCTTGGATTCTTTTTCTATCTTCATGGTTTTCTTAAGGGCTCTTGTAAAGAAAGTATTCTTTAAAGCACAGGTTTTAATAATTCCAGCCAGAACGGCTGTCAGTCTTGCTACAGTTAGAATAGGGGTGAGGTGGTAACAACCCCTTCACTCAAGGTGATACTGAGTGATCTCCAGTCTCAAAACTCTCCTTCCCTTTTCTCCCAAGCAGCTTCATTAAAGAGATTATCTCTAGCTAGTGTTTAGGTAGATCCCAGGATGATATCATAAAGCATGACACAAGTCTGCTTCTGTAAGTCGCTCAGTGAAATCTTGCAGCTGTTATTTCCAGGAGAAAATGAATACAGAAGAAGAAAAGCATCAAAGTATGCTCTGTTTTACTGTAGACTTTTAACTGGCTTATGCATAGAAATCTCTAAGTTGAGCATTAAAGGATACCAGAGTCACACTCTATACCAACCCACGTGTCATTCTGCAGACTTCAAGGACGCGACACAGGTGTTACATCCTGTAAATTTTAAGCAGTAAAGGGCCCAAAGCAAAAGCAGTCCCCCGTGGAGTGAAGGGGTGCTCAGGTAAGGGAGCTCATGTCACCAACGGTCTGTGAAAACTCTTCTCCCCACATCCCAGCAGATGGAAAGCCCTCCAGCCCGACAGGCACTTCATCTCTTACAAGCCAACAAGCAACCTTGTTTCATTAACACTATCATGGAGGCAGTAAAGCTTATTTTTAGAGGGCTTCCATACACAAAGACAGCTTTAGTCCTGACACAGGTGCAGGGCACTATTAGCTATTGGGCACTTCACCTGATCTCAACCAAACGTCCAACAAGCCCAAGCAGCAGCTGGATTCCTGGCAGCTGTAACGCCCAGCCTGATGTTTTCTTTGGGTTGAAAAGGCCTAGAGAAAAATAGCTGGGACTAGGACAAGCTGCTTTTAAAAATTACATTCTATTTAAAACAACAAAAAAAAAAGGTAATTATTTATTATGCCAAAGCTCCCAAATCCTTTTATCATGCAACTGCCAATCGAAACCAATCAACAGCAAAGGCTGCACTGCAGGGAGAGGGAGACCTGCTACCAGAATAACACTTCTCACTAACGGTTGCTTTTGGTAAGAAAGTCTCCCAGAGCCAGGCTGGAAGAAAAGCCAGGTGGTTGCTGATGACTGCAGAGAAAGATTACCTTTCCAAATCAGCCAATGTGCCCCTCTCCCCAAGCTTTTTGAGTGGGTTTCTTCCACGGAGCAGGAAATGCAACCGGGGCCATCTCTTCTGCAGGGAGACGGGGAGCAAGCTGAGCACCAGTGACTCAGCACACCTTGGCAAAGAGAAGTTGGGGTTAGCTGAAACAGAGTGGGGGGAGCAAGAAAGCGAGATAAGAGCTGGCATAACACAATGCTAAATGCACAGAAAATGCAACACAAGACCACCAAAAAAAACTAGTTCCCAATGGAGAAGATCCAATGGAGGGAAGAAGTGCCAAGCTGCCATTCACCTTCTGAAAATGTGAGTAACAGGACACGAAAAACGGCAGCACTTACACATTTTTCAGTTGAACTATGTATTAAGAACTTTTGCTTCAATCAGGTTTCAAATGGTCTAAAGAAACCTCCTGCTTTTAATGTAGAATCAGAGAATCATAGAATCATTCAGGTTGGAAGGGACCCTTGGGATCATTGAGTCCAACCATCAGCCCCACTCTACAAAGTTCTCCAGAGCATACTTACTTACTATGTAAACTAAGCGTGTTGACTATCAGTATATTTGTAGCATAAATATGCTAAGTTAGCATAAATTCTTCCTTTTTAAAACATTTTGAAAGTACTTTCAGCTTCAGAATGCAACATCTTTGGAAGAGGAAACAAGAAAACGTACAAGTGGCTCCTGAAAAAGTGGCTGCAGCAACACATTGTTGTGAAGGAAGAAATTATCAAGAGCCTAAAGTATGTCATTTTTACTTGGAGTTAAAACTCAAACCCTAGCAGAACGAGGAGCAAAGAGGTCACTTATCTGCAACTTCCCTTCAAAACATGTTATCAGTTCAGGATGGTTACACTGAGAGTTACCTGTGAGAAGCACTCCGGTGAATTTTACCATACAAGTTCCCAGTTTGAAGTAAAACAGAAACAATTCTCTGTTCTGTAATTTGACATTGTAGCTGGGGCCTCTTCTCCTAACTTTGAAATTGATGGTGTTTTGTGGAGAAAACGGCTGGTTCTAAGACCTGTGTTCGTGCTTCATGCCAAGGGATGGTGTGCTCTTGCTCTTGCTTATACTTGGCCAATTTTGTTTGCCCTGTTGGGAAGGTCAGAAATGGGAAAAGCATCGAGGTGTCCCACCAGTGGGGAGGAGCAGACAGGACAGGTGACCCAAACCTGACCAACTGGGGTATTCCATTCCATCTGCCCCACAGACAGTATAAAAGCTGAGGGACCAAAGGGTCAACTCTCTTCAATGGCCAGCATCCAAAGAGGACTCTGTTCATCTGCCTTTGATCCCGATCCATGTGTTCCTGATCCCAGAGCTGGAATCCAGTTCCCACCCACTGCCGAGTCCAGCCTGGGACTTCCCCAGTGCCTGCTGGTGATGCGATGGTCATCTTGGCAGCATGGCACGATTTTGTATATATTGTATCTATTTNCTGTTCTGTAATTTGACATCGTAGCTGGGGCCTCTTCTCCTAACTTTGAAATTGATGGTGTTTTGTGGAGAAAACGGCTGGTTCTAAGACCTGTGTTCGTGCTTCATGCCAAGGGATGGTGTGCTCTTGCTCTTGCTTATACTTGGCCAATTTTGTTTGCCCTGTTGGGAAGGTCAGAAATGGGAAAAGCATCGAGGTGTCCCACCAGTGGGGAGGAGCAGACAGGACAGGTGACCCAAACCTGACCAACTGGGGTATTCCATTCCATCTGCCCCACAGACAGTATAAAAGCTGAGGGACCAAAGGGTCAACTCTCTTCAATGGCCAGCATCCAAAGAGGACTCTGTTCATCTGCCTTTGATCCTGATCCCTGTGTTCCTGATCCCAGAGCTGGAATCCAGTTCCCACCCACTGCTGAGTCCAGCCTGGGACTTCCCCAGTGCCTGCTGGTGATGTGATGGTCATCCTGGCAGCTTGACACGGTTTTGTATATATTGTATCTATTTAATTACTTTTATTTTTTCTTAATTTTAATATTAATATTTCATTAGTTTAGTTCATTCTAAACTCATAAACCTCCTTCTCTCTTCCTCTCTTCTCTTTGTTTTTCAGGGAGTGGGGAGGGGCCATGTGTCATTCTGGTTTTTGGTGAATTCAGCCAAAACCACACCACCTCAGTTTTGTCCTTCAAGCCTCCTGCATTCAACTACAGCAACAATACCAGGAGTGAAGCAACCACCTCCCCTTTTGGAGAAGCCCCTTTGAAGAACCAGAAGATCTTACCTATGGTAGCAGCAAGGATGTGCTCAGGAACCCTTCAGAGGCTGTAAGCCACCGCGATCACGTCAGTCGTAGCAGAAGGAGCCTTTGTGAGAAATGGAAATGAGCAGTTCGACAATGTTATTGCAGTGAAGAGACTAAATCCATGGATGGATGAAAATGAGGTTCTCTCTGAGGGCCCAAGTCTGCCAATACACAAATAAAAAGCCTTCTAACAACTAGTGTGGGAAGCGCTATTTTCACAAAACAAGGAGTTTCTGGAAAAAAAGGTAAGAAAAATCCACTTCTGTGATGAATGGTCCAGGAAGGTCGAGGAGCTGAATCTCACTCATGTTTTTTTGGGGTCACAAACGACTATCTTCCTGAAATAAGATAAAGTTTCGAGAAGCTGCTCTTTTAGGAAGGAGATGCATGTCAGAGAGCCCAAGCCACAGTAGGACATAAACAGCAGGCAGCACAGCCTGATGCCACTCTTTGGGACCACTTAAGAATCAGCAAACTCTGGCATCAAAGATGTTGTTGTTCCTCACCCTGTTCCTCTACCAACTAATAATTTGACCGCTGGGACTATACTCATGAGTTTCCCCAGCCCACAGTGTTAGGGGGGAATGGGAACACATGACTTGTGGAAAAATGCCTGAGCGATCCAAATTTTAAAGTGGGGATGTCCAGAGCAAAAGGAAAACTCTTGACAACTCAGAGTCAACTTGGAATTTGCCACCAGTAAATTTTTACCTAGTTTGTTTTTTTTTTTTTCTTAAGACTGTTACTGCTTCTGTCTTTGAGGTTTTTTATATATATTTAGCTTAAAATCATACTAAAGTAGATGTTTTCTCACTATGTTAGTCCCTGTGGGCAGGTGACCAATGTCAAGAATCAAAACTTCCAGTTCTGGAAGTACAAGCTTCTGTTGCCCAGCCTATGGGAGGCAGGAATGTCCTCTCAAGGATGGCATCAGGCCACAAATGTTCTCGTAAAACAAGTAACTGTGAGAACGTCCCCGGCAGCAGGCAACGCAGAGCAAGCGGAACGGATGGCCTGATGACAATGGCTAATCCTAAGGGACCATGTCCCTTGTGTTGGGATTTTACTTCAGCTCATACTTAAGCAGGCCTGATGGACTTTAAAACTTTTCAAAGGAAAGCTACAGCAGAAGCTTGCTTTCTGAACTGTAGCCCCTTGGTGAGCCATCAGAAAGGACCATGTCTTCCTTTCTCCTGTCTCACACGGGTGGCAGCATACATCCACTGCCTCTTTAAGAAATTCCATAGGCATGTCAGGCCTTATTGCCATTAATGCTTCTTACAGTGACATCTGCCACGTGAATGCCTCTGTGCAAGGACAACATGCAAAGCCATGAAGCATTCTGTATTTTTCTGGGACAGGTTGCCCAGAGAAGCTGTGGCTGCCCCATCCCTGGAGGGGTTCAAGGCCAGGCTGGCTGGGGCTTTGAGCAACCAGGTTTGGTGGGAGGTGTCCCTGCCCAGGGCAGGGGGGTTGGAACTGGATGACCTTTAAGGTCATAGAATCATTGCAGTTGGAAATGACCCTTGGAATCGAGTCCAACCATCAACCCTACTTTACAAAGTTCTCCCCTACACCAGATCCCTCAACACCACACCTCAACCACTCAAACACATCCAGGGGTGGGGACCCCACCACCTCCCTGGGCAGCCCATTCCAGGCTCTGACCACTCTTTCTGGGAAAAAATTTTTCCTAACCCTACCCTGCTGCAGCTTGCAGCCATTCCCTCCTGTTCTATCGCCAATTACCTGTGAGAAGAGACCAGCACAGCTGGGTGAGTTGGTCCCTTCCAACTCTAACCATGCCATGATTGCCTCAGCACTAGCAAACCCCTTTGACGTTTTCACACCACCAGAAATCCCTTCTGAGGAAAAGAATTCACAGCAATCCACATTTTGCCAGGTAACAACATCACACCCAGACCCATACCTACCTGCAGCTTATTCCTCTGGAAGACAACTCAGGCATTTTGAGAAAGAAAAAATTAAAAAAATTGTTTATTTTCACTGCTTTAATCTCTCTACTGTAGTGTTAGCACTTAACATAAGCATCCACTCCTCTACTGTCCTATTTACAATCCGTTGAAATGTATACTCTACAAATACAATACGTATTTTCAGAAATGTTAAGGAAAACGCACAAAGTTTGGAAGGTTTTTAAAAAAAAAGGTGACACTCCATCTGTACAGAATCCTCCAATCATCCCAAAAAGTGACATTTACAAGTCAGGATCCACACGGCTACTGCACGGCAGGTGCTACAGTGACAAAGCAGCAAACTTGCTAAGACAAGAGGAGACAAAGGTAACGTGTTTGGGGGCACCAGGGAACACACTTAGTACCGCTCAAGTCGTCAATTTGGGAACACCCACATTTCTAGAAACATGTAACTGCAAACTTGGAGAACGTTCTGAAAAAATTATTAAACACTATATACACATGAGGTAAATGTACCTTGGTCTTTTAAAGAGGTAATTTGAGTTTAAAGCAACTGATATGGTGAAGTTTGTTTGTTTTTAAAACAACAACAACAAAGCCACAGAATGATTAACACCTGGCAATCATTTCAATGGCACGATACAAACAAGGAAGTAACTCAAAGGTGAATTTCATGGCAATCACACTCAGAACCCTTACCAAAAAACAACAAAATAGCCTCTGACTCCACTTGCCACCTTCGTGTCCCCCACGCTGTCAACCCCAATGTCTATACACCCTATATACAACGTCCTCCTCAGGACTGCGAGTGGAACCACTGGAGGGTGACACCGTGTCACACTCAAAGTCAGCTTGAGAAACGTCCCGGAATTCCAGCTTTCAAAGGTTAGAAGGTCCCTGAAGAATTCAAGCGTTCCCAAAACCAACGTTTCGGGCATCAGGCCATGTCCAACGCTCCTTGTTCTCCACACCCAGCCAGTCACAGGTCTGCCAAGCAAACGGAGGCTCCGGCGCCACTAAAACGTCGACTCGATCAAATCCACAAACACTTCAGCGAATGCAGAACGGATATCATATTTACAACAAACTTTTGCATCGGTATTCAGCAGAAACTGTTTTGGTATATACTTGAAATGATACAAAATTAATATTTTTGAATGCTAAAATATTTTGGTCCCCCTGGATTTCCAAGAGCAGATCTGGTGATATTACAATCTTAATTTAAAAAATACTTCTGTGTACCTGCGCCCATATAGATAAGATATGATCTTACACAGGTAACAGCTAAAGTTACATAATATATACAGACACAGCCTTTGTAAAAGGTGTTCAGTTCATATCATGGAAAAGAAGAACAAAGCTTGAAGTTGTGGTGTCAGAACTGAGGACATGTACAGCTCTAGTCACATTTTCAATGTCCCTGACGTCACACACTGCATCAGCCTTCCACCGCTTCGGTTTTGCAAGCTTCTGTTAGGAGGTCCAACAGTGGAACAAGGTACAAATAACTGCTAGCACTTCAGGAGGACAAGGGCTAGTAGGTGGGCAGGATGGGACCTGGGTATCAAACCACCATGAGTGCTCTGCAGGCCGACCCAGCTGCTCTACGTTCTCTTTTAAACACAACAGTTTAACTGCTCCTTATATTTTAAGAAACTAAACCTTAGGGTGATAAAGTTTCATGGGTGCTAAAGGAGCAACTAACGAAATTACCTGGTGAATTACATAGGAAGCTCTCCCAGCGTTACCGCCAAGATGACCACAAAGATCCGAGGTGTGCCAGTAGCCTGGTAATTCTGAAGTGTGAACTAGCCCATCTGTATCTCTGGTTAAGGATCCAGGTACACTTATGAAAAACACTAAATTTGACAAAGTTCACAAGCTGTTCAAATAGGAAGCCTTTGAGGTTAGTGGGGAGATATGCAAAGTCCTACTCGGATGCTGATCCGCTTACTTTAAATATTCGTCTCGATCTACAGAACCTGTTAGAGATGCACACCAAGCTGATCAGATTTTGGAGTTGTATTCAGCCATTCCTTTAGAATGGTTGTAACTGGAGAAACTGTGGTGCACAGCTCTCCAGTCACACAGGTGTACTTTATTGAAAATAATGACACAAAGTCATTTCTGATCCAGCTTTGGTTGATAGAGACCTGAAGCACATAAGCCTGAGTAGTCAGATAATGCCAAGCAAGCACAAGTGTGACAGCTGGACATATGTTTGAACCCCATTTCTAAGAACTGCTCTTAATTTCAGCTCCTGGATGTCACCTTCCAGCATAAGGAAACTCATCCCACAGATGGCAGCTGAATAAAGCACTTTGTTACTTGCAGTGTAACTTCTGAAGGTCCCGAATTCCCACACCATTTAAACCTATCTCCAAGCAAGCACTGAAAATCTGGAAACAACAGGAGCTGGCAAAGTGCTAAGGTTTATCTTGGCCAAGTCCTACGTCCTCTCTACATACAGCCTCTTCTTACCCATCCATTTTACTGCTTTAGCTACCCTGTATCACAGACCATGGAACACCATCTCAGCTACCCTTCTCTTCGCGGCCACCCTGCCACAGGCCTCATGGAAACTCTCAGTGGGTTTTATGCTGAAGAACAACAAGGCAGCAGAGTTAAGGTTGTCCTCTGTGTGACATAACAGGATGGATACTGATGTGTTCTGGAGAGAAGGTGCTTAGGTGGCATATTAATTACCAGGCACATTCGCCTAGTGAAATACTACCGAGTGTTTTGGGCATCAGTGACACCAAAGGTCAACCAGACTCTTCCTAAAGAAATAAAAAATTGTGGTGACAGCAGTTTTTCAGAAAACGTTCCACATGAGTCCCCCCAGTCCCCTCCAGAAGCTGTACATTCGGGTAGGAGGCGGCGATTCCATTTCTAAAGAAGTCTGCAAAAATCCTTGTGATATCTTGAGTAAAGCCAGGCATGTTCCTGCTGTGTTCTTACGACAACACGACCCACCACAAGCTTTGTTCTTGGAACCACGAAGAGGATTGCTGGAATCCCCTAGTGCTTGTATCCAAAGACCTGCAGCTCACCACTTTCTGTGTATGAGGCACACACAAAAATAGATGCGCGTTAAGATTCAGAAGCAGCTTTGAACTTTCTAGTACAAAAGCCCAAATAATTTCTCCCTAATTACAGGTGCACTTAATCCTGGTTTAATTGCAAATATTGTTCTTTGAGCCTCAAGGCTCTGCAGAACTGGTGCAGAAAATACACTTTTCTTTGATTTAATGGAGCAAGATCTCCCTTAAAAGCATCTTAACTCCTCTCGCTACTTTTCTGAAGTAGGTCGGTACTTCAAGCATTTTAGAAGTACCACTTGATAAATCTCATCTAGAATTATGACTCATAACCTAACCATTACAAACTACAACAGTGATTTTACTGGCTTACTCTATTTAAAACTCCTACAGTGGTTTAAAAGAGTCAGATTTTGGTAAAATTAAAGGTATTCCACGAATTATGTACTCGCTGAAACGAGTCTGAGTTAGAGCTCAGCTATGCAAAGGAACAGCTCGTTTTTAACTTGCAATTTTGAAACCAAAAGTACCATAGGCTTTGTACACTCCTACTCTTCTGCATTAAAAGACTCAAAAAGCGGCACTTACTGGTGTAATACATTCTACTTGGAAGGTAATGTAATGTAAGGTACTGAAAAGGTGGAAAAAAAACCCCAAAACAACCCGCCTAACCCTGTATAAAGTAGAGTTGCATAAATTATGTTCCCACAATGGAGTGAGGTCAATTGGTAAGTCAAGGTGAGAGTCCCAGAAGACACACTAAGGTAACAGCTAGCCAAGTGTGCTCTGATGGTACATTCACAGTCCGAATCCAGGAGCTGTGACAGCAGTTCAGAACAGCCAATGTACCAGCCAGGAACTAATCACCTAAAGAGCCATCGATGCACCCCAGAATACAGCGAGCCAGCTCTGTTGTAAAAGTGACCTCCCATTGGTAGCACAGTTCACCAGGAGTTAAGACCAGCTATCAACTTTGCAAATTAAAACAAACAATTTAAAAAAAAAAAAAGCAGAGGTTAATAAAAATACAAGTAGACTACAGGAGGTTTCTTTTGTAAGTAACCTGGGAAGGAGGTTCATAGTGCACAGAAAGGACCCGACACAACTGCTTAGCACGTCCACAAAAACCCTAACAAGTGATGTTCCTATGAAGTACTAAAAGGCAGCAACATCCATCCTTCTGTTCCCCCCGTGAGATAGAACAATTGACCTTCTTATCACGCCGCTCTGGGGCAGAGGGGGAGTTCTTTCCTTCTTTCCCCCCCTCCCTCCCCACAGTTTTCTTGGGTGGCAGAACTCCAGGATTACATCTTTATCCCCTCCTGCTGACTGAGCTGCGAGAGCGTTTTCTTGATGCGCAGCGCCGTCAGCCTGGCGGCTCCGTTGGCGTACCAGCACTCCCGCATGATTTTCGCCATCACCCGTAGCGCCTGCAAAGGGAAGAGAAGTCACTACAGGTACCCGTGTAACCCCTCCATTACCCTCTTCCCACCTGAGCAGGACTACAGCTCGTCTCAGAGGGTCGTGTCAAACCCAAACTCGTGTGGGGTTGTGCAGAAAACCAAATTTCTGTACAATACTGTAAACCCAAACCAGCGTTTTTCAGCAGAACTCCAGCCCGTGCAAACACATTTTGATCAAAGGCAGGAGTTTGCCTGTGTTCTCTCAATTTCTGCAGTACAGAAATCACACTTCTATTGTACTCTGTCATTTAGTGTCAAAAAGCAGTAATAAGTTTGGAGGTGCTTGGTACAGGCACAGAACTGCTGTGTGGCAGGGAATGTACGCAATCACTGCCTTCAGTCATGGATTGCTCGAAGGAGTGCCCAAGTTTATCCCACTGACCTCCTCGAATTGAAGCTCTGTAACAACTCTGGAAAATTTTGGAGCCTTTTTCAAAGAATGGCTGTTTGAAGGATAGATCTGTGAGTGCTACCACACGAGCAACAGCACAAATAACGAGAATTGAAAAGAAAATAAAGCAATAGCTCTCCATTCCAAGATTTTATGCTCAAAGCTGTGTTACACTGAGCTGCAGGGTTGGAATGGCAGCATCTGAGCAACTCTCCAGTCTGTTGGTGTGTATCATTGACTCTCCCTCCCACCTGCATTCTCTTGCCCAATCTCTTACCTCACACCTTCACCCAAGCATTCATTTCACACACACCACAACAGTTCTCTCTTCCTTCTGAAGCAGATCATATCTCATCACCCTCATACTCCCCAGTCTTTTCTCAATGGTGCCCAGTAAAAGGACAAGAGAAAATGAGCACAAACTTGAACACAGAAAGTTCCATCTAAACACGAGGAGGAACTTCTTCCCTTTGAGGGTGCCAGAGCCCTGGAAGAGGCTGCCCAGAGAGGTGGTGGAGTCTCCATCTCTGGAGACATTCAGAACCCACTTGGACATGTTCCTGTGCAACCTGCTGTAGGAGGACCAGCTTGGCAGGGAGGTTGAACTAGATAATCTCCAGAGGTCCCTTCCAACCCCATAGCATTCTGTGATTTGGCAAAGATCCTTGAGTGAATTAGCTCCCCCGAGGCAGCACAGCACTGTTTCTCTCCCAACAAGCAGCACTGCTGTGCTGGCAGAGTGCTGAGCTGAAACTAGCAACCCTGCTCCTTGAAGGAGACCACCAGCCTAGTTATAACCAACTGGTGTAGACCTGACTGGCTCACATACCTTGACTTGCTCCATTGTAGGCAGCAAAGCCCTACACAGCCACTCCCCTTGGGAGCGGGATGGGGGAAGAGAATCAGGAGAGCAAAAGTTTGTGGGCTGAGATAAAGGCAGTTTCATGCGCAAAGGGGAAAAATCAAGCCAAAAGAAAGATAAACAAGTGCTACAAACCCCCAGTTGCTTACCATCACCTGACCAATGCCCATCCAGTCCCTGAGCAACAGCAGCCCCTGGGGAACTCCCACCTCCCCTGGTTTTCTTGCAGAGTCATTTCCTCCCAGCCTCTCCTCCACCCCCAGCCTACCGGGCAGGAGGGAGGCAGCAGGCAAGTGGAAGAAACTGAGAAAGCCTTGAAGCTCTGCAAGCACTGCTCAGCAGGAGCTGAAACACGGGTGTGCTATCACACTGCTTTGGTTACAAACCCAAACCGCAGCACCCTACACCTTACTGCAGGAAGTTAACTCCATCCCAGCCAAACGCAGTACAGCCCCCAGCTGCAAAATCTATTTGCAACGATGCTTCATTATAATCTAAATGAGGCTGGCTCTTAATTTGCATCAGCATGGCCTATGCTTCACAGGAAGGGAGCCTACAATCCTCCACACAGCCTTATCTATTTGGGAATTTACATTAAATATTGATGTATAAAATAAGGATCAGTAACATTCCTTGTTTGGGGAAGTGTGGCTGGAGCTGCCTGGCAAAAAAGGACCTGGGGATGCTGGTTGACAAGGGGCTGAACATGAGCCAGCATGGCCAAGGTGGCCAAGGTGCCCAGGTGGCCAAGAAGGCCAATGGCATCCTGGCTTGTATTAGAAATGGTGTGACCAGCAGAAGTAGGGAGGTGATTGTCCCCCTGGACTCAGCACTGGTGAGGCCACCCCTGGAGTCTTGTGTCCAGTTCTGGGCACCTCAACACAAGAGAGATCTGGAGGGGCTGGAGCAAGTGCAGAGGAGGGACACGGAGCTGGGGAAGGGCCTGGAGAATCAATCTTATGGAGTGATGGAAGGAGCTGGGACTGTTTATTCTAAGGAAGAGGAAGCTGAGGGGAGACCTCATCACTCTCTACAACTGCTTGAAAGGACATTGTAGAGAGGCTGGCGCTGGTCTTTTCTCCAGGGCAACTAGCAATAGAACAAGAGGGAATGGCTTCAAGCTGCAGCAGGGTAGGGCTAGGCTAGACATTAGGAAAGAATTTTTCCCAGGAAGAGTGGTCAGTCCCTGGAATGGGCTGCCCAGGGAGGTGGTAGAGTCCCCATCCCTGACTGTGTTTAAAAGTAGATTAGATGTGGTGTTGGGGGAACTTTGTAGGGTGGGGCTGATGGTTGGACTGGATGATCCCAAGGGTCTCTTCCAACCAGAATAATTCTAGATTCAGTAAAACCACAGTGATGAGAATGAAATTAAGTTCTTGTAGAGGCAACCCTTTTTCCTTCAACAAGCAGCACAATTTTTAAAGCCCTGAAATCAAGAAAAGCTCTAGTGTCCGTTACAGCAGCTTTAGCAAGGTTGGTTCATACCTCACAGCTCTGCCATCTGTTTGGAATATTGGGCCTTAACTTCTGCTCACATACAACTTTCCTCATCTCTTCCACAGAAGGATCTGAGGGAACAAGGTCGTAGTATGGCAACTGGTAATCTTCATGGATTCCTGCAGGAAGTTGAAAACAAAGTCATTTTAGTTGACAATAAATTACATTTTTTACTGTGTTCCTTACCAGTACCCGATCACTTTCTATTTTGGTTTTCATTTAAAATAAAAAAATAATGATATTACAGTGACTGACAAATAAATTAAGAGAAGAATCCTTAACCATACCTTAGGGGTGTTTGTTACCCTTGAGGAGTATTTGATTTTGAACTTATTTAGGAAGGATGGAAGCTGTGTCAGATCTTTCACAGGTTATGCTAAAGACACACTTCTTGACAGCACACGATTTACAATAGCCTCGAAATAAGGCAGGGCTGTCATCTGAAGACATTACAGCTAGCCCTTACTCAGGATATTTGCCTCTTGCTCTCAGGGACACTTAGCAGCACCCTTTTCTCCTCTCTATGGGAAGGTTTTAGGAAGGACTGATACAGAGGAGGACAGTTCCTCTTTTCTTCAGCAGGTATGGCCCACCATTTTACCAAGAGGCTGAACACGCTACTCATCGTTAACAAGATTCACAGCTACAAAGCCCGAGGTGCACTGGCTATTACCTTGCACCATTTTTAGAGCAAAGCCTTTACTCAGACTTATTCCAGTTCTGGAAGTTACTCAGAACTCCCTAGGATACCCGGATTTGTAAGACTACCACGTACCGCCGATGGAACACCGCCGGGCGATCTCCCAAAACACCAGTCCCATTGCATAGATGTCTGCTCGCTTGAATGACTCAAAGTGTTTCATGTTTATGGAATCATCTAGAACTTCAGGTGCCATGTACCTATTCAAAATAATAATTAAAAAAGACAAAACCAAAAACCATTTGGATTTCACAAATACTGTAGAGAAAGCTTTGTGCTACTGATCAGTTTTTAAAACGCTCATGTGGAAAAGGAGACAAAGGAAAATCCGCTTCATTAAGGTTATCCAATCAAAGAGCTTTCATTGCACAGGGGACTGGCAGTAAACCAGGGGGAACAAGCAAAGGAATAGGGGGAATAAGGGTGAAACACTAAACAAATAGAGCCATAAATCTTTTAAAGGCAAGATAACAGAGACCAAGTCTCCAGTGGCTGACAGGCTAGTAAGAAGCTCCAAGCAACGCTTTAGAGAAGACCAGCCTGGGCACTCTAACTGGTAACCAGCAGGAAACAAGAGGAACATGGAAACTGTATATGTTCAAGGGAGGCCCATGGGACTATAGAATGCTCATCAAGGAGTGTTTCAGAGAAGGGTAACTGGGAAGAACAAGAGTGAGTGAGGCAACAGAAAGGAGCCAGTTGCATAAACACTCTGCCGGTCACCATACTTCTTTGCCCAAGCCCTGCACCAGCTCACCCCAGTGTATTCTACCTTCTCATTACATCCTGACTATCTCTCTATGCGATCTCATTTGTGCACATATGCTTTAAAGATTCCATACCAGCAACAGGAGGCAGGCAGAAGAGAATTCAGGGCTAGCAACTGGAGCCAGACCACGGATGAAGGCTTCCTGGCTTGCATAAAGAATAGNGCCAGCAACTGGAGAGAAGCAGGGGTCTCAGCATCAGCTGCTAGGAAAGGGAACCATGGATCCTAGGAGAACATGCCTGCAGATCTTCAGAGAATGTATGTGGAACTACCATGGGGTGACCAGTGTGAATAAATTCTAGGCCAGCAACTGCAGTCATACATTGAGTGAAGGCACCCTTGATTCCAGCAACTGGAGCAAATGAGGGTCTCTGCTTCAGCCCCTGAAGTGGGACCACGGGTCACAGGCTTCACAGTCATTGCTTACATGTACCAGCTACAGGGGAGAACTGGGGTGGCAGAAGAGTCCAGGCCTCTCAGCACCAGCAACTGGAGCAGGAATTGCATGTCTTAAGGTCTATGTGACTTGGTGCCAGCTGCTGGGGTGGGCTGGAAGGTTTGTATTCTCCCCAGATGTGGTATGCATGGGTGCAGTTCACCAGAAAACCTCAAGTTGGTCTAGCCAGCAAGTAGGTGACCCAGGCAGGGATATCTGACAGGGGGAGAGCCTGTGCTGATACTCAGGGGAATGCATGCAGGTGTGCTACTGCACATCAACCCAGCCCAGGTAGTGAGTGTGAGGCCTGAGGAGCACCAAAGAGGACACTAGACACGCTGAGGATTGTAACGATAGTTGAGAGATTCATAAATATGCACAGGCTGGTAAAGCTACAAAAAGGCCTGTGTGCTTTCACAAATGAAGTTCAATCTGATCAGCTGATGAGAAGGAAGGAGACTTGACAGGACAAGAGGAAATGGGCACAAACTTGTATAGAAGAAGTTCAATCTAAACATGAGGAGGAACTTCTTCCCTTTGAGGGTGGCAGAGCCCTGGCAAAGGCTGCCCAGAGAGGTGGTGGAGTCCCCATCTTCGGAGACATTGAAAACCCACCTGGACACGTTCCTGTGCAACCTGCTGTAGGAGGACCTGCTTTGGCAGGGGGGTTGGACTAGATGATCTCCAGAGGTCCATTCCAACCCCATAGCATTCTGTGATTCTGTGACTTGGCCACCTATGCTTGTATTTGATACAAGTTCTGACAGAGCTCTGTATGGGTGTTGAGGACAGTACACAGTGTATAGTAACCTGTGTCATCAGCCCCACCAGTGTTGTATGTAGCTGGGTATCCCCAGCCTCAGCACTGGTTGAATCCCAAGTAAGAAAGCAGCAGCTGTATCCACGGGCTAGGGATGGAGATAGCTCCCACTCCTTTAGAAACATCAGGCTGGGCTCCAGAGGCCAGCCAGGAGGAAGCCCCAGCTTCTGCAACCTGCCAAGATACAGCAGCCAATTATAAGCAGGGCTAGAGAGAGAACAGACATGAAAGGCTTGGTTAAAAGCACAGCACTGTCAAGGATTCCTCACTCTCTACAATTGCTTGAAAGGACACTGTAGAGAGGTTGGTGCTGGTCTCTTCTCAAGGGCAACTAGCAATAGAACAAGAGGGAATGGCTGCAAACTGCAGCAGGGTAGGGTTAGGCTGGACATTAGGAAAGAATTCCTCCCTGAAAGAGTAGTCAGTCAGTGGAATGGGCTGCCCAGGGAGGTGGTGGAGTCCCCATCCCTGACTGTGTTTAAGAGTAGACTGGATGTGGTGTTGAGGGATCTGGTGTAGAAGAGAACTTGTAGAGTGGGGCTATGGCTGGACTTGATGATCCTAAGGGTCTCTTCCAACCAAAATGATTCTAGGATTCCATGATTCAATGAGTAGAAAGCCTCCCTACCGCTGCAGTAACTAATTCTTCATCATTCAGACTCTAAGTACCATCATAAACCATGCCAGACTTTTCTTTTTGTTAAAGAGTAAATCCTATTTGAGTTACACGTTAACAACTGTGCTCACAAGGACAAGTTTACTTCATTGACATTTTCTGTGACACAAAAATCTATGACGGACTTTCAACTCACAAGGACTGCAAACCGGCATGGCTTCCAAGTGACTCTTGCCGTGCCTAGGCCTAACGTGGGAACATCAAGCAGGACCATCGCGCAGAACATCAGGGTGGACCACAATGTGAGCGTTACTGACAGCACCCTGCCCGCTGCGCTGGCTGCTGGCAATGAATGGTATTTGGTGTGTCGGTCAACATCAGCCGCAGCGCTGCTCTCCCAACCCGGTACGGCTCTGGCAGCCAAATCCAGTGTGTGATGTTTAGCAGAGTTCAGAGTGTTTCTCCACATCACTGCCCCATCAGTCTCTAGGTGACATATTAATGAAGCAGGCAAATTGGAGAGTACAGTTAACTGATAAACCCCCCCTGTCTGACACTGTGTTCCGCTCCAGTAATCTGTGCGATAGCTCAGCCTCTGGAACAGCCACAGAAGCCTCTGCACAATTGCATTTCATCAACATAATCCTAGGATTTTCCCTTCCCAGTGCCAGCAGCGGCAGGCAGAACAGACTACACACTAATTAAATTAAATTGCAGGACTATCAGAGCTTTCAGAACTCTCTCAGCACCACTGCCTCTTACGAAAAGGACGTACATCCAAGCAAGCAAGGGCTACCAAAGGAGCAAAACCACAACCACTAGTCCAGAACTTCAACAAGGGTTGTTGCTGACATGAGATTTCTCCTCAAGCCCTGTACAAGCACAAAGTCCCCACAGGCAGCACACAACCATCTGAAGAGGAATGCAAGGTTTCCTTTGAGAGCCTTTATGGAATAGAATGGGTTACATGTGTCACAATCTTTGATAGTCAAGAGTCAAGTTATTCTGGGCCACCCATATCGAAAACTAATCAGGAACACAAGATTGTGGTGGGTGTTTTAATGTTTTCCAAGGATTTTGTACTAACTGGATAATCTTTTTACACTGCTTCAAGTACTTGACAGTACAGAGATCAGCTTTGGGTCTAGAATGAATATTTGATCTACCTTAAGATCACAGGGGGGTGATAAGAGTGATGGAGCTGGAAAAACCCCAAACCAAAGACCCCAGTCGTGTTGTGTCAGCCAGAATCACTTGTACGAGCGGTGAAGGAGATGTCTCAGTTGCTGTAAAGCCCTTGTCCTTAGGATGATTTAACACAAAAGACCCCAAGAGGCCTGAATGTGGCAATGGAGTTGAACTGTAAGCCTCAAAAGACACACCCCAGCAAAGTGTGACTTCCATTGAATTTATCAAAGTGACCTCTTACCATGATCCTCCATCAATACATTTATATTGGCTTTGGCTTCCATAACTCAGAACGGTGACTGCTCAAAAAGCCTGAGAGAACATTGCTGGAAGAAGAGAGGTGAAAGGCAAGGGGGTTATCTAGTGCAGTTAGCACATCAGCTGTGTCACAGCCATCAGACAGGAGGAAGAGGAACACACATCTCCTGGGCAGTTTACAGATTGGAAACTCATGGATTGTCAGAAACAGTATTTTAGGTTCTGGACAGAACTCCTCTACATGGACTATCTTTGACCTTCTGAAGGAGGACAGCAGCTCAGTACCCTCCAGGTATAAAAGGATGATGTATGGTTGGACTCAAGGACCTTAGGAGGTCCTTTCCAACCAGGAAGATGTTGTGATTAGTCTACAAAGCAGTTTGCAATTATGGTGAGCCTGGCCTTGCCAAACTTCAGGCGCCCACTCACCTCTTGCCCTCCCCTTTCAATCCCAAAGCTCTGTACTAGTCGCCTAAATTTCTTGTACAGCATATTTCCCCCGTACTAGAGAAGGGCCTGGAGAATCAATCTTATGAGGAGCCATTGAAGGAGCTGGGACTGTTTAGTTGGAGGAGGCGGTGGCTGAGAGGAGACCTCATTGCTCTCTACAACTGCTTGAAAGGACATTGTAGAGAGGTTTGTGCTGGTCTCTTCTCACAGGTAATTAGTGATAGAACGAGAGGACATGGCTTCAAGCTGCAGCAGGGTAGGGTTAGGCTGGACATTAGGAAAGATGTTTTCCCAGAAAGTGTGGTCAGAGACTGGAACGGGCTGCCCAGGGAGGTGGTGGATTCCCCACCCCTGACTATGTTTCAGAGTAGATTGGATGTGGTGTTGAGGGATCTTGTGTAGGGGAGAACTTTGTAGAGTAGGACTGATGGTTGGACTCGATCCCAAGGGTCTCTTCCAACCTGAATGAATCTATGATTCTATATAGGAAGCTTGGTGTCATCAACCAGGACCTGTACACAACACGACAGGAGATGTCACCCTTGACACCAAGCCTGTTCTCCAGAAGCACAGCCAGAATTCTGCTCGTATCACACTTAAGCAAACTGCAGAAAAGCAGCTAAGGTGGAAATTCACAGCCAAACTTCTTTTAAATACAGCCTACTTGAACTACCACATCTAACAGTTGGGCTGCATTTCTCAAAGAAAAAAAGAAATAGAGAATTAGTCCTTTTTTTTTCTTGCCTCAGGGAGTGTAAGAGGGATTCTGTTTCATTCTCAGCTTAAAGCTCACATTCCCTGCTTTCTGCTGCAGGTTGAGCTGCGACAGCATCCAATTCACACCATCTGGGAAAACGAACTCTCCAAACTGAGAAGAAAGAAAGATTCACTCAGTGAGCAAGAAGGATCATCGATCTGATTCAGCACCTGGATCATCACCCAAGAATCAATCTTGCTCGTTTCCTAGATCATATCTTTTTCCAATGAATGCTGAGAAAATTGTAAGTTTAAACAAGTCTTCTTGAACCTGCACGTAGATCTTCCACGTGTGGAAGAGGTACCAGCAGTGACAACCAATGAGAGTTAAAATTGTCATTAAACACACAAGAGCTGAACCTCATTATGAGAAATTAACCAGCATTGCTGAGTTACTTAATGAAGAATCATGGAATCATAGAATCATTTAGGTTGGAAGAGACCCTTGGGGTCATCAAGTCCAACCATCAGCCCTGCTCAACAAAGTTCTCCCGTACAACAGACCCCTCAACACCAGAATCACAGAATATCAGGGATTGGAAGGGACCTTGAAAGATCATCTACTCCAACCCCCCTGCCGAAGCAGGAACACCCAGAGCAGGGCACACAGGAACATGTCCAGGCGGGTTGGGAATGTCTCCAGAGAAGGAGACTCCACAACCTCCCTGGGCAGCCCCTGCCAGTGTTCCCTCACCCTCACTGTGAGGAAGTTTTTCCTCACATTTAAGTGGAACCTCCTCTGTTCCAGCTTGCACCCATTGCCCCTTGTCCTGTCATTGGATGTCACTGAGAAGAGCCTGGCTCCATCCTCCTGACACTCACCCTTTCCATATTTATAAACATTAATAAGGTCACCCCTCAGTCTCCTCTTCTCTAAGCTAAAGACACCCAGCTCCCTCAGCCTTTCCTCCTATGGGAGATGCTCCACTCCATCATCTTGGTAGCCCTGCCCTGGACTTTCTCCAGCAGTTCCCTATCCCTCTTGAACTGAGGGGCCCAGAACCAGACACAGTATTCCAGATGGGGTCTCACCAGGTCAGAGTAGAGGGGGAAGAGAACCTCTCTCCACCTACTAACCACCCCCCTTCTAATACACACCACATCCAATGTACTCTTAAACACAGTCAGCGATGGTGACCACCACCCTCCATGGTCAGCTGATTCCAGTGACTGATCAAAGAATGCACAAGCAGGAGGAAGAGGGAACTGGCCTTTCATGAGAATAAACCATTTTCATAGGGGTAGGTAGAAGGGACTGATGTTGAAATCCTGGTGCTGCCCCTGCAGCAAGTGAGAAGGTCCCTGCAGCTTTACCCTGAAGAAGTGTAGGGCGAAGGCGAGGAAGCAATTTAATAGCACCTACGCAAGAAGGGATCTTCCCAGTGGGATCCACTGATGCAGCTGAAAGGGTGCTTTCTCCAAAGACTAGAAGAAGTGATGGATTTGTGCATCACTTTTCTTCAGGTGTAGGGGTGGTAGAGAAGACCACAATGCAGTACGTGCCTTGTACACAGTGAGGTTTGCAATGGCAAATACTAACCAGTCTGCCATTTCACTGCCAACCATTACCAGAGATTTTCAGGAGAAACAGCCAGTATTTTGTAATCTAGTAGTAGCTCAGAAATTCTGTCTCATCCAGCCATGTGTATGGTGGTTGTGAAGTTGGCAAAGGACATGTTCAGCAGAGCTTTAGGCCAAAGTCATTTCAGCAACATAATTGTCAGTAAAATATCTTTCCAGTCCATGTTCTAAAGGCTTTTGTCCACTGAACTTTAAACAAAAAAAGCTTTTTGTATTCCAAAAAGCCACAGCTAAAGGGACATCCTAGTTCCTTGTAAAACCCCAATGACACCCCTCCATCCCCTTGCAGTATCTCTCACTAAAGAGCCATAAAACCAGTCGGTTTTACGTATGGATTGGAGATCAGGCAACACAAACCTGGGATTTTCTCTAAGGCTGCTGGGGCATATGCTGAAGTTCATCACAAAGAGCTTTTAAAAGAAAGGGAGTAAATACTGACTCATTCATTGCCAATTCTACTGATGCAGTAGATGACCAAGATGACTACTGCTTTAAGTTCTCATAATTCTAATACTACAAAACATAATCCTGCACGTCCAAAACTCTGCACCTTGTGTCTTCTACCATGAAGACTTTACTCTGAAATAAAATCCAGCTTTTTACTTCTACTGTTGATGTCCTGACTTGCCTCCAGATTGGGCTGCAAGCAACATGTCCATGCAACACGAGGCAAAACAGAATGAAGGTGTAAGAGAAGAGTGAAGTCTCCAAGATGATAATTCAAGAAGTCTCCTAGTTATTTCAATATATACTTGTTCCCCACAATATTTTGCAAGTTTTACACACTCTTGTAAAAAATGCCACGATACGGAATCTTTTTCAGTGCTTTTTAAGCACCTGTGGTCTAACTAAACTACCCAAGTAACCAGGAACTCAACATTTGCCTGCTGCTCGCGTTCGTACTGCAACGACCGTCTATGGGACAAGAAAAAACAAAGCATTTTATCATAAATGTGGCCCAATGCATCACATCAATGGTTTTACCTTTTTGTTCCCACTCTGTGGTTTGGGGCGATGTCAATGGTGTCTGTAGCCGAGTCGTGCCTGACGGCCAACCCCAGGTCTGCAATGCAGCACGTTCCGTTCTTTTTCACCAATATATTTTTGGATTTTAAATCTCTGTGGGCAATGGCTGGTTTGCCTGTGAAGGGAAAAACAAAACCAACCCTGAAAAACATCACTGCTTTTATTCGAAACTTGGTGTAGATTTTTGTTTGAACTTACAGAATTCATTCCAGTTCTGCTGCTTTATATGCATTAAGATACCTCCTGAAATCACCCCAAAAAAATGCCTCCAACACCTACTGTACTACTCCACTCTCCTGGCCCTGCCCTCTTACTCCAAGTATCTATTGTGTACATGTGCTACTTGCCACAGAAGTTTCTAGTCTCTCTGGAAATAGACCCATAGCGCCTGCTCAAATGCAAGGTAAGGAGGCGTTACAGGCACTGTGACCTAGTGCCTTTCAGTAGGTGTTTTGTAGGAAGGATCATTAAGTCACTAAACCTGGACATACCACAGAAAGCAAAGTAAAACACTGTCCAAATGAAGAAGTTTTATTAGTTCAGAGATTAATACAGGTCCCAAAAAGACATTTTTCAGTTCACTCAGCTCCACAAGGGATGAACTCGGGTACCTGCACTGAACTCGGCTGCCTTCTCCTCACATATATGCAAAGCAGCTACACCCTGGAAAGACTCAATGTTCTAATTATGACAACAATTATAGTAGAAAGAGCTCTGTATGTGTAATTAAAAAAAAAATAAAAAAATCCAGTCCAGAATGACAGGGTGAATAGTTGCAAGATTACCTTGTGTGCCAACAATTTCCATGTGAAGATGAGCAAGGCCACTGGCAGTGGACAAAGCTAGTTTTATCATTCCTTCCACTGTCACGGTGTACCTGTTCAGGTAATCAAAGAGTGATCCATGCTCATGATAGTCTGACACCAACCACAGCTGAGTCCATGTACCATTGTCTGCAAAACAGCACCACGGGTGTAAATACCAGGCATACACACACATATGACAAGTGAACTGTATATGGAATTGTGCAATTGTGAGAGTTGGAAGGGGGTTCCAGAGGCCATCCTGGCCAACTCCCCTGCTAAAGCAGGGTTGCCGAGAGCACATCCCTCAGGACTGCATCCAGGTGGGGCTGGAAGATCTCCAGAGAAAGGGATTCCATACCCTCCCTGGGCAGCCTCTGCCACCCTCACCCCAAAGAAGTTTTTCCTCATATTCAAATGGAACTCCCCATGTTCCAGCTTGTGCCCGTTGCCCCCTCGTCCTGTCACTGGGAACCACTGAGAAGAGTCTGGCTCCATCCTCNCCCACTGGCCACACTCTTCCTTACACAGCCCAGGATTCCACTGTCACTCTTGGGCCACAAGGGCACGCTGCTGGCTCAATGACCCTTCACATAGGGAAGTGCAGCTTTCAATTAAGGGACAGGAATGGAGATGTCAAAATCTTTTAGTGCCACAGTTACCTGAAATTGTGCAGCACAAGACTTCCCCTTACTTGTAACACAACTACAGGCAACTAATCCAGGGAAACCTCTAGGACTGACAACAGGCTGTGGCTGCTCCTCCTCTGCTGGTAGAATACTGCAGGGAAGTAGCCCCTGATACATTCACAATTAGGTATCTATCTAGAATTAAAAAACCACACCCCAAAACAAAACCCTCAAACCAATCTTTCCACTCCGGCGGATCAAAACAAGGCAACACTTGGCCCAGAAAGTAAATTTGGGGATGCAGACAGATTGGAGTAGCTCCTCCAGCCTTCTGAACATCACACAGCTGTAGGGAAGTAGAGGAAGGGGAGGAGAATGTGCCATTACGGCACATGTCTAAACAGCAGCAGAACAAGGAATAAGGGCAGCAGCTCAGTCACAAGCTTTCTGACTCCACCATCTGAGCTTACCATCACTGACCTGAATGATCTCTCTCTGCTTTTAAACACTTTCTAATCTGTAGATGCACCTGAAGGCACACACCCCTGTTTTACAACTACAATGGCCAGCCAGATGTTCCCCAGCAGCTGTGAAAAACCTCCAGTTGCATTAAAAAGAGACTTAATTGCTCTTTGGGACTCTCTCAGGTAGTGTAGTGATAGGATGAGGGGTAATGGTTTTAAATTGAAAGAGGGGAGATTTAGATTAGATCTCAGGAAGAAATTCTTTGCTGTGAGGGTGATGAGACACTGGAACAGGTTGCCCAGAGAAGTTGTGGCTGCCCCATCCCTGCAGAGGTTCAGTGCCAGGTTGGAGGGGGCTTGGAGCAACCTGGTCTGGTGGGAGGTGTCCCTGCCCATGGCAGGAGGGTTGGAAAGCAATGGTCTTTAAGGTCCCTTCCATCTGTAACTGTTCTAAGATTCTATGAATTAATGCAGAGAATTGCAGCGTGACATTGGCCTGCATTTACACTACAAGCTTCATGTAAGAAGATCTGAGTCCTCAGCAGTGAGTACAGATACACAAGAACCTACTCCTGAAAATTCTTCTCCATAAATCACCGAGGCCTTCAGCAAGCACCCTGGGAATGCACAAGTAATTCCATCTTGGCAAGGTCTCAGACACACAGGCAGATTCTTACAGCCTCATGAGCTCTCTAGGTTTTCCCATTTAATGGCATATAGTTGGCCTGGAGTATTCTAAATGAGATCTGGAGCATGAACCTCCTTCAATATTTGGGACTTTTGAATGCTTAAGCTAGAGAGAATGGTGTGTACAAGTTTCCTCAGGGTGAGAACGCAGATGCTTATATTGAGAATTCCACGTTGGTGGGTCAAAAATAATCACCCAGCTTTCCACATCTGCTCAGACAACAATACTGTTAGAAAACAGTTGAGAATAGTAGCATCTGCAAAACACATCTTTATCCATTTTTCATAAACCAGTCCTCAAGAAAACAAGAGCCTTGCCCTGAAGTTTTAAGTGATGGCATGACCAACTAAGGACTTTTTTCTATGTATGTACAGCACATTAGCAATAGCGACCAGAAACAATTTTATAACACCTTACATCATGTTAAAAGAAACCTAAAGATGACCAAGTCAAATGGAATTTCATCCTAGTGCATCTGGAACCTAAGCCAGCAATCAGGAAGTTATTTCAGGAACCCACTCATTTAGGAAACCTTGCTCATACCTCCTCTGCACTGCAGTCGGGTGCCTTTTGGGGACAGACTATCTGTGGGTTTGGGACAAAATGGGAGACTGGTGTGCTTAAACAGACAGATTTCTAATAGTAAGCATAAGAAGCTGCAAGAAGTTGCCTGATGTGCTGCAGGTAATGCGAGCTCTTGGATGTTAACAAGCTGCATGACCTGTTGTTAGGAAGACATAAGCTAGAGCTGACCCTTTCCTGGAGGAGGAAAGCGTTCCACAAAACCTCTTGGGTTCTGCTCCAATTCTGAGGATTTATGTAAAGAAACCTGAAATTAATCTATTTACATATAGAGTTCAACTACACTAAAACCATTTGGGTATTTCCCACAAAATCTAGAGCCACTTAAGAATACAGGACACGTGTGGATTCTGATTCCTAAGGTGACAGAATCTTCTGTTAATGCTTTCTTTCCAAAAAAGTCAAAGGCCATTTGTGGTGAAACATGCAATTTCAGATTGAAATAACTGAATGAAGCAGCATAATGTTTTAGCTCCCCTTAATGTAAGGATTTCAAAACTTTTGTTGGTTTTACCAAATTTGTGTGTCTTGAACTGGACTGCAGGAAACCCCAAGAAACTGTCATCTGACTGAAAAGCAACGAATCAAGGTAAAAAAATGGTTAAACTCTTCCTCTTTGTGGGTACTTAAAGGCTTACCAGAAGAGCCTGATGGAACAGGTATAGTTTTTTTAATACTGGGAATAAAGAATTCCCTTTTTCCATTTTCTTATCTAACTGGAGTTGTAAATTAATAACTTCTCATAGCTCAGCCCTAAAATTGAATTTTCCACCTCCTGCTTGATTTTAAGACAACAGGATTACACACACGATCTCTTTTTGTCCCACACATCTATCTTATTAGGGAAGTGCAGGTGTTCAGCAGACGTGTGGGCTGACAGGATAAGGCGTCTCCTTTTTGATACCAAACGTAACCAATATTTTAACTTGCTTGGAGAACTGATATCTCAATTAAATAAGCTTTTTAAAAAGATTTAAACAAAGCCTGTTTTCCAGAAAAAGGGAAGCGTAGATTTTTCTTTCATTAAACCTTTGAAACGCCTGCCAAGGCCTGAAATGCTCTTGAAGCATAACTTCTTTTCACAGAATCACAGAGTATCAGGGATTGGAAAGGACCTTGATACCAGACACGGTATTCCAGATGAGGTCTCACCAGGTTAGAGTAGAGGGGGAGGAAAACCTCTCTCCACCTACTAACCACACCTCTTCTAATATAGCCCACTTTTTGCTACTCTCAACTGGATCCTCACAACATCTTTCCCCCCCTCGAATTTCCACCTATTGTGGCAGAGTACCCAACCAGCTGAACCAATTCAGTGTCACCAACCTTTGTTGTCTGCAGCTATAAATCCGAGAATGTTTTCGTGCCGTAGCATTACTGTCTGATAGATTTCTGCTTCGCGAAACCAGGAGCGTTCCTCCCTTGAAGAAAAGATCTTCACAGCAACTTCTTCTCCTCTCCACTTCCCTCGCCAGACTTCTCCAAACCGACCTTTACCAATGCTTTCTTGGAGTACTATAGTTCTTGCAATTGTTCTTTGCACAAGTAAAGGTAAACCTAAAAAGAAGATTTAACATTAACTGTAAACAACACCGACAAAATAAGCACTTAACATAGCTATAAGATCCGTATTTCATAAAGACATTCCTCTTAGGATGCACATAAACCTCTTAAGATACTCACAGCTAACAGTGAATCGCTGAGAACATGCAGGCAAGATGCTGCCTTCAAACTAAAAGGCCAGCAATACGACTATTCAAAAACACTATTACAAACTGCCTCCACAGTTGCACAGAGGGCACAAACTTTCTAACAGTTTAGAACAGACAGCTGTCACAGAATAGAATTATAGAATCCTTTGGTGGGAAGAGACCCTCGGGATCATCCAGTCCAACCATCAGCGCCACTCTACAAAGTTCTCCCCTACACCAGATCCCTCAACACCACATCTCAACTACTCTGAAACACATTTAGGGATGGGGACTCCACCACCTCCCTGGGCAGCCCATTCCAGGCTCTCACCACTCTTTCTGGGAAAAATTCTTTCCTAATGTCCAGCCTAACCCTACCCTGCTGCAGCTTGCAGCCATTCCCTCTTGTTCTATTGCTAATTGCCCTGGAGAAAAGACCAGCACCAACCTCTCTACAATGTAGTTATAGAGAATGATGAGGTCTCCCCTCAGCCTCCTCTTCTGCAAACTAAACAGTCCCAGCTCCCTCAATCGTTCCTTGTAAGATTTATTCTCCAGGCCCTTCCCCAGCTCCATTGCCCTCCTCTGCACTCGCTCCAGCCCCTCCAGATCTCTCTTGTGCTGAGGTGCCCAGAACTGGACACAAGACTCAAGGGGTGGCCTCATCAGGGATGAGTCCAGGGGGACAATCCCCTCCCTACTTCTGCTGGGCACAATGTTTCTAATACAAGCCAGGATGTCATTGGCCTTCTTGGCCACCTGGGCACACTGCTGGCTCATGTTTAGTCACTTGTTGACCAGCACCCCTTTATGCTGTCAATCCATAAAGTTTTATTTTAATGAAAAAAGGAAACAAACCCTGAAGCAACCAGGACCCAGAAAGAGTTGGGTTGGGTTTTTTTTTTTGTGTGTGTGTGTTTTTTTTTTCCCTTTTAAAAATGACCTGCCCATAACTCTCCTGGCAAAGCAGTTCATGAACACTTCTGCTACTGATTCACTTATTTGATTTGTCACTAGACTCTGTCCATTTCTAAATTAAAGCTAAACCGCACCTATCAGCAGCGAGGACAGTCAAACGTTCACATTCAGGCAAGTAGCCTGTTACTCTCAAGCCACTGTAAAATAGGAAGATTTTCTCATAATGCAAGCTTCCTACTTTAGGGGCCATTCTTGTGCATCTGACTAAAACTGTACTTGAGAAAAATGCTTCCATTCATGAAGTTCTAGAGCTCTGGAACACCTACACGCTTCCAGCTCACAGCACCGCATACCCTGCTTCACTAAGTTCATATAACACACAAGGAGCACTGGAATCACTCCCCCCTTCCCAGGGTGAGGTTTTGGGTTTATTTTAAATCTTTCCTGTTGTTCCTGCAAGGCTTGTCACAGAATTCCGCAGTGGTACTCTGCTGTGGGATGAACGAGTCAGCCGAGTTACCCGCTCACAGTAAGCTCTTCTGCTCTAGGATTAAATCAAACACTTTATGAAGTTATCTACTACAGCATGACCACTGTTCCACACAGAAGAACATCTACATTTTCTTATCCTACAGAAAACAAATCCCAATTCATAGCTCAAATAACTAGTTCCTGCCCATCTCTGGAAATTCTTTGCCAAGGACGGCACTAGAAGGACATCTGATGTGGTTTGCAGCATCAGTGCACTTGTGTTGCAGCCTGAGGGGTGCTAATCAAAACACTGCAGTGTCCAGAGGAGTTCCTCAAGACTTCCAGACCACCAGGAATTTTCTGCATGATCTGTGCTGACAATACAGCCATGTGAAAGAAAGGAAGGAGAAAAAAGAAGACACCATACCAGCAATTTAATCACTGTCAAGAGCTGGAAGAGCTGGAGAAAGTAAGAATTTGTGCTGTAGTATCTGTCTGCAGGTCAACTGCCACGTGCCCAAACTGGGAAGGCTCCTCTGCATCCTAACTGGCATTCTATAGGGACAGACTTTTGAAATGCAGACAAGGCCAGACTGGAAGAACCACTAGAGACCAAACTCAACCCTGAAAATGTAACATTCGACTTTGCTGGCCGGAGAAAGCTCCCCCCTTAGCACTTACACACTGCAGAACACGCTGGGTTTGGGTACTTGAGCAGGCAATGTGCCCAGTAGGGTTTTTCCCCTACAGCTGTTTCAGAAAAGCATTTTGACATTTTCTTTTCAGATGCACTGGTCTCAACTTGCTGTACAAATTAGAGACATAGCTACTTGATTAAAAAATTATGATTTCCAAGGATTTTAGCAAACCTCTACACAAATATTAAAATCTAGACCTTCCAGACACAAAGGATTTCAATTTCACATAACCAACCCCTCATTGACAGATCAACGTGTCACAGCACAGGTAAAGCCCTGCAGATTGCCCCCTATCCACCTTGCTCCTACACTTATTTTTACAGTATTTACAAGATTCCACTTCCGTCTGGTTTTTGTGACTAAGCTTTCTCTTACTACTGCTGCTGAACAAACTCAGGAGATGGGAATCCATGTTTATCTTGCACCCATAGGGATTCCTTACAGACTTCCTGGTGCAGCCTAAAGGAAACAGCCCCATATCACCAGGAACTTGAGCAACCTCAAGTCAGTCTTGCCTGAAAGCTAGCTCACCGGAGATAGCTACATCAGCCTTTGACACACACATTGGGTACAACTGTACCTAAAGCTCTTGGGGCAGAGCTGTTTTAACTGTGTGTGAAGGAAGGTGACAGTCAGTTTGCTAATGAGAAAATTCAAGTCCTTGGTAAACTCAACAGCTGGCATCTTGTGTTCAGCCATGGCTGTCCAATTTTATCCCTGAAGTCTTCACCATCGTCTTCATACAGCATAATGAAATATCCTCAAGTGTTCTGAGAGTAACAAGAGTTCTTTTTCTTTTCCCTGTCTTAACTGTATGCTGATTACCTCGGACCAATGACTGCCGAACACGTAAGAAGTTTGTACCTGATGTGGATATCACAGGAATTAAGTTCTAAAGCATGAAAGGCAGCCAACAAAAGCAGCTGCTAGGACTTTGTTCTTAAGTCTCTGTCCAGAAGCCTTCCTTTGAAGGGTAATATAAATAAACTAAGAACTATGAAAAGTCTCATTCTCTCCAAGCTTCTATGAACCACAGATTAAGAAGTCTTACATCAACTTCAACTGACTCAACTTTACATTGATTTTTGTGACCCTTTGGATTTCTAAACACTTGAACTTCCTGCTTGACGTTACCTACCAGTAATAGCCCGAGCTTCTCCTCCCTGCTTTAGGCAGTTCTTCCCATTTCCTTGCAATTAAGTTACTCTCCAACTCGCAAATGGCAAAGCAACAGCTGTTTAGAGCTTTGCACCATGATCTGAAAATTTTCCTCAGCTCCAAGAGACTTTGAAATCCTTCTCTTAGAAGCTGCAGCTTTAGCAGAAGGATCCGTTCCTTTCATCAAGCATCTCAGTGCTTCAGGTCTTGCTCATCATGGAACAACAGGGCAATACCAACAGAAGCCAAGACCGAATAATTAATAACAGCTTACTACTCATCCTGGCAGAAAATGAGTTCTGCTTCCCTTTTGATCCAAGTAGGAAGCTCATTTTTAGAGTTCTAATCACTTCTCTTCAGGGAATACCATAATGCAAGACTGGTAGAATCCTTCTTATTTGACTATGAGCTCTTTTTGGTCCCTCAGTATGAATTGAGGAGCAGAACCATTTACTTTAGGTCACCAGACCAAATATTTCCTTAGCTGTGCCTCTTGGGTCTGGATTGTTTTTCCATTCTGCACCTTTCCACCACGTTTCTCTCAGACTCCTACCCCAACAGCATCCCTTTTGCACCATTCTGTTTCTGACAGGGTTATGCAGTATTTTAAACTAGCAGCTCTGACTTTTCTCCCTTCAGTGACAGCCTGTTCTCCACCCCCAGTTTATTCTATCAATGTACCCTCTCTCTCCCAGTTTTAGACAGGCTGCACCAAAATCTAAATGAAAAATACCCATTTCAATGGGATTTGATTGCTGCAGGCGTATTTCAGGACACTAGAAAATGATCAGTTCAAGTGCTAAGGCACTGTCAATTTTTATAGTCATTGATGAACTGATTTTGGGACAAAGTGACACAAGACATTGCAAATATATACACTACCAACAGTATGGAAAATAAGGACTTGAAGCACCTCCAACACCACTATGATAATACAGGGAAGTATCAAACACTAAGGCTAAATCACGTCTTACAAACAGCTGAGCATCATTGAACTCTCTACAACTGAAGCTAAAAGATGACTCTTCAGGAAGCCTCCAGTCTTCTTGCTTTACAGGGAACATGACTTTGTGTCTCAAGCATAAAAATAAGTTAGTGAAGAGCTTTCCTTAGGGGTAAATCAAATTCAACCATATTTTTTGTTTTCTTCCTGATGCAGCCATCAGTAGCTAATACTCAAATAATATAGTAGGTCAGGTGCTCTGGGAGTCTAGACCAGCTTGAACGTCCAGAATCCGAGAACTAAGTAATTCCCTGGCACTGCTTTTATTTAAAGGGTAATTTGCAAATAAGCAAGGGAAGAGTCGGTAGCTTCTAGCCATTTGCACAGGAGGAAGAATCCTAAATTTCTTCTAACTGGGGTTCCCTGCTTTTCAAGAGCTTATTTTTAAGTACTTCCAGAGTTTTCAAACATGAGGAGAGGCTCAGAAACAGCACAGGGAAAAGGCCAGAAGGAAAATTAAGACATATTCCTGCCAGCAAATGGAAAGACCAGCTGACAACTAAGTCTGAATTAACATTATCACAGCCTTGACTTCTGATCTAAAGAATTGTGAAAAGCAACCATGCAGAAAGTGGCAGGAGTGCTGTGATTATCTAGGGAAGAGGACTATCAACCAGACAGTACTTTAAAGTAAGTATGACTAAACCTGGTTTCAAGGGAAAAAACTTTAAAGGCTTTCTGTCCTGGGTTTACTGAAGTGATAGCAGCCCGTACATTGCAGATGATCACTTACACATACAGAACATACACCTACTCTTTTAAGGTTTAATTTTTTGAAGAAATTAAAGCTAGAATTTCCTTCCAGCCTTTTTTAGGGAAAGTCTGTCCCTGCAGACATTAACTAAAGAGTTTAAGGCTCCTAATAGTGTAGCAATTATGTATCATAGCTTCCTGGATTCCAAGAAATGTAAATCTCCGACTCCTTCATATTCCCTAAGTCTCCTATTTCAGTACACTCCTCCTAGAAAGGATGTTACTGGAGAAGGCGGCCAGCATTTGCCTTTAACAAGTTGTATCTATTGGAAGTTCTACCAATCACTTACATAGTTTGATTTAGTTATTGCAGTGAGTAAATGAGAACATTTACATAAACACAAACTTCTAAAGCTCCAGTTTTAACCAGAAAACAACTTTAGCCCCATGAGCAAGTCTCAGACACGTAAAAGCTTTCTCAATTCAAGTCCAACCGCCTGCACCCTTGATGCACCCTCACTTTCTTCAGTGAGGGCATGTCTAACGTGCAGCTGGGTACACGGATTTTACCCAACAGAGCAAGCATCTCTAAACAGTTTTACCAGTTACTGTCCTTGGGAAAGGAATACAGCTTAAGTGCTTGGGTTCTGGGGCTGTCATTTCTTCCAATCTTGGGGAACTTACTAAACTATTTCTGTGACACAGACTACCACAATTCTGTAAGTACTTCAGGATTACCACAGCAGAGACTACACACAGTGAACAGACTATTGCCTCATCTTCCAAAAGCAACACCTGCTACAGTCAGAGTTCAAGCAGTCCAGGATATCAAAGGCTAGAAATTCCTCAAACGTGGTCTGCGTACTGCACCCGTTCTATACACAAAAAAATTACTATTTACAACTGAAAAATGTCTTCTGTGAGGAAAGAGCTGGCTAAAATGTACTCATACACTGAATTCAGAATACTCTTCATATACCAATAGCTACAGATATGAATTTTCAGTTCAAAGCTAAAGAAAAAACTTCACATTCTCAAACCCACAGAAGTTAGTAATTTAGCTATGCTGTGCAGAACCAAAAGGTAAATGACCAAGCCTTACTAGAGGAAACAAAACATTTACAACAGCTGACTGTGATATTCCCTGCTCAGCAGACTGAACTCTCAGAATTAGGAGTTACAGTAGCAGCAACTCAGTATGATTTAAATGAGGTGTCAGGGCAAGCTTCTTCTCCCCAACAGTGGTCAGGCACTGGGATGACCTGCCCAGGGAGGTGGTGGAGTCACTGTCCCTGGTGGTGTTCAAGAAGCATCTGGACGAGGTGCTACAAGACATGATTTAGTAGCTCAGCGGGTGGTATTGGTGACAGGAGGACAGTTGGACTAGATGATCTTGTAGGTCCTTTCCAACCTTGTGTTTCGATGATTTCTACAATTATTTCACTTATTTCCATATATTTAATCTGCACTGATATTGGAAGAATCTACATGGAAGTAGCTTTTCAAGTCATTTCTCCAGTTAACTGCAAGCTCAAGTAGATTTGACAACATTAAAAAAAACCCCAATAATAAAAACCACTCAACGCATGACAAGTAAGAGTAATTGCAATTGCAGGAGTATGACATTACCTGACCCAGAGCCTGAAGTTGTCATATCATATATCAAATCCTTTAAAGTTGTTCCTTCTGATATAAAGGGCCGATCCAGTGAGGGATCTTCTTCACTTGGCACACGGTGATGAATTACAGTACGATTGTGACAAAGATACAGAATCAACATCAGCGAAATGCAGACAAAGCAGACGGGTCCAGCGATGACAGCGGCCAGTTCCACAGGTCCTAGATTAGAGGCTGGTTTTCCTGGGGTAGGGCCTGACAGCAAAACCAAAAGAAAAAGGCAACACTATTTCTTTCTTTTGATGCAATTAAATTTACTGTATTTCACAGTGATCTTTCAATACATCTGTTAAAACCTTTGGGTATTTTGCACAGTAGCTTGTTCAAGACTCAAAGTATTACAAAGGACAAAAGCAACTATGTGCTTATGCACTGCAAGTTCCCATTTAACTTGCATTTAAGTCTTCAATTCTGTCCCTAACATACAGATAGTGTGATAAAGCTTCTCATTACAAATTTCTTGAGTTTTTATTTGCAGAACCTAAGGTGTACTTTAGGCCTTTAAGTTCACCTACACCCACAAAAGGGGAACCTCAACTCTTACAGACACTTCCCTTTAGAAAAAAAAAAAAAAAAAACAAAAAAAACCAAATGGGCTAACCCCCCCTTACCTGGTGTTGGAATTGGAAGTTCTATTTTATTGCAGTGGTCTCTGTCACAGCAATGAGGCACGGTAATGACTCCATCTCTGGCAGAGGGGGCACAAACAAAGGGCCTGTCGTGGGGAATCAGATCAATTTTTGCTATACACATACTGTTGTGTATGACTTTGTCTGCAGTTCGTGTTACTGAGGTAAAACACAGCCCATCTGTCACACAGGTAAAGTTGTCTTTTGTACAGAGATGGCAGTAACACTGTAATGCTGTATTGAGGGGAAAAAAAACAAAACAACATTAAACATTCATGTTAGCTTTGGTAAGGATTCTGAGTTGAGAAACAACTCCAGCAACTAAAGAAATAAAAGCTCAAAACACTATGAGACCTACAAACTTTTCAGTTACATAAACATAGAACTGTGACACAAAGGAACAACGCTACAAGGCTTTTTAGTGGGACAAAATAATAAGGAGACATGCAGCCAGAAGTCAGTCAAATTTAAAACTGAAGTCATCTCTCCTTATAACAATGTCTTAAGAGGAAGGCTGCAATCCTAGGTGTTTCTCCAGGTAAGGAAGTTCCACTACAGTTCCTCATGCTAAAGATCTAGACTTTTTATTAACAGCATGTCCTCCATAGTATGCAATCCTGCTGGTTTTAAACGCAACTCAAGTAACACCTGCCCCCCACCCCCAAAACATGGGTATAGCTTTTTAAAGTGACAAACAGGATGCTGCCAGCTACCCAAGATTCCTACTTTGTTACTTGATGATGCTTCAATCCTGCACTGAGGACAGGGCATATGAAGGCTTCATCCCCATTGAACAACCACCTCGAATGACCTGAGAACACCCCCTTTCACACAGGCAGAACACGGTTCAGGCTTGTCATTTATGAAGAAGCTGCAGGGAAACACTGCCTTCCATTCCTCAAGGTCCAGGCTTGCTAAAGCTATCAGTTGCACTAGGAAAGGAGGCAGCATAGAGGGGAAAGGGGGGATGACTGACTAATCATGTCAGAGACCATCAGGTTTCATTCTTTAAAATCGCAGAAGTTCTTGGAGAAGGAAGGCTATTACTTCAAAATTTCTTTCTCCACTCCTTCCTGCACTTCCAGGACCAAAGGCAGGCAGAAAACAGGGCAGGAGCAACAATAAAAGCCTCAGTGCGCTCGGACTCCACTAGCAAAAGCTGGCACAGAACTTGTGTGCATGTGGAAAAGGGTAAAATACAAAAATTTAGACAAATTTAAAGTATTAAGTATTCATGCCCCAAACCCAAAAACGCTCTGCGCCATGAGCAAACCTCTTGCAATGGTATATATAAAATCCTACCCCAAAGGTGTGAGGATTAATAGGTGGCAAAGGAAAAGACGCTTCATAATCTGGTGTTTCCCTGAAATTCAAGAGTTTAACATAACCACCTGAACTGCCTTGGATTTGACATGCCTCTCTATCCTTGGATGTCATGGATTTAAGCAAATGATGACCTCAGATACACATTTCATCTCAAAGTCTTGATTCCAAATTGTAACCCCTTCTCTGAAAACACCTCCTCCCCCCAAGGTTTTGAATCCAAACAAGTTATCACGGGTTATCTTCTATTGGTAGAGAAAACATCTAACGAAGGTCTTAGATGCAATTTCTCCCACCCTCAATCAGAGAAGTAAGGCAAGTCTTATTATTCAGAGTTTCACTTTGAGGACACTTAACAGTTATTTTCCTGTTCATGAGGTTTGGGTTGACAACCCTACACTCACTCATCTTCCTCATCTTGGGAAGTTGTAGAACATGCTGATACCTCTATTACTAGATACAGAATTTGGTGTTACCTTCTTCACTCATTTTGTTCCCACCTTTGCTAGAGAATTCCAAAGGAGGGCAATTCGATATCCTTCATGGTTTTGTTCAAGTTTGATGCCACCATCTTCTAGTCTCCTGCCAAGAGCCAGGACACCATCACATCCACCTGAATGGCTTCCTCGGCACAAACAGAACACTACTTCCTTCTGAAACTATTCTTCCCCATCCCTTAAAAGCAGCAAACAATGCCTAATCAGCTCAATAGGCAAAGCTGCCAGGAATACAGAGTTTTGCTGCTCTCTAGTGGACACACTCTTAAAAAAACCCCAAACACCCACATAAAAAAATGCTTCAGCCCCCCCTTTCCTGTTCAGGCCACTTAAAATTCTTCAGGCCTTCCAAGTCAAGCGGGTAGAAGTAGAATTTCTACACTTTACTACCAGGAAAACTAATTTAGCATATTTGGCAACAAGGAGAGGAAATAGAATTATGATGTCCTTACCCATGTCTCAGTCCCCTTATCTTTTATGTGTCGAAGAATAAAGACTATGACTATGAGACCACACTGTGGTAAGATTTAACATCAACGGTACAAGATGTCAATGACCAAGGGTGGTTAAATCCCTTCACTCCTATAAGCAAGTGTGTTCACATGTAACTGCTTTCAAAGGAAAAAAAAATAATACTGTTGTCCTCCTGGAGATACAAATTACTGCTTTGTCTCCAAGCAGCCCAGGCTCTTCTCAGAGAAGCATTATAGTAATTTTTAGATCCCAGACAGAAACCAGTCAGGTCTCCAAGCTCACTTAAATGAATACATACATTTCTACAATGGGTTGATAAGAGTACGTGATGACAGAACAGTAAATCTGATGTAACCCAATTTTCCAGAACCAGCAGAATCTTTCTGGCATGATAGATTTCTGGAGATCACTCTTTACATCCACTATCACAAAGAGCTCCTTCAAAACTACTACACTCAAAGAAGAAGTTAAAAAAGGTAAAAAAAAAAAGCGCTTTCACTCAAATCTTTGTCCATGTTTTCCATGGCACACTTTTTTTTTTTTTTTTTTT
>VZTM01021223.1:384990-434571 GCA_013400555.1 Jacana jacana
CGCCCCGCCCCCGGCAGCTGTGGGGAGCCCCAACAACAACAGGCGTCTGGAGAGGGCGGTTGAGGGGCGGGTCCAGGCCGTGATTGGCAGCCGGTGAGGAGGAGGGCTCCTGAGGAGGAGGACCGGGCTCGGGGGAAGCTCCGGCGACGCGGCTTCGGTGAGGTGCTTGGAGGGCCGGGATGGTGCCGGCCCCGCTTCGTACGGCCTGAACGCTGCGAGCAGGTGCCGTCGCTTCTCTCCGAAGCAAGGGGGAGCCGGCGGTTGACCTGTGCGGGCGGTGGGGGAGCGGCCAGGCTGAGGCGCTGCGGCGGACCGGACAACCCTGGCCGGACTGTTGCGGTCGGCGCTCCTCACCATCTCGGCTCGCTGGCGGTGGGGCCACGGTGGCAGCAACGCCACCGGAGAGAGAGGCGGGAGGGCTCAGGCAGCTCTCAGGTTGTGTCCGAAGAGGAGGAAGAGCCCCGGCAGCCGAAGAATTACCCCTCTGTGGAGAAGGCGCGGGCTGGGGAAGCGCGCAGGGCCCTGCCGATGCTGGCCGCCGTGCTCCTCGCTCATCGGGGCTGTGGGACGGGGTGTGGAGGCCGCACAGGGAGGCTCCGACGGCTCCGTCGCTGCTGGCCCGCCTGCCAGTCCCAGGGCCTGCAGCGCAGCCGGGCACCCGAGGACTCCCCGCCGCACGAAGAGCCGCCACCTTATGGTCCTGTGCGGGAGCAGAGCGGTGCCCGTCCCCATGCACAGCTCCTGCGGCGTTTTGCAGCCTGCACCGAACCGGAGGAGTTAATTGGGAATGGGAAGCTAACCGGCAGAGTCCAGATACCCGTCTGGGGTTCTCCTGAATGTTTTCCCATCCTGTGAGGAAAATTAGCATGACTTGAGATTGTTACTTCTGTCCAGGAGCTTTATTTGCTTTTGCATGAGTGGCAGGGAAGGAGGAAAGGCTCTCTGCTTCCCTCTTGGCGTCATGTCACCACTTTCCCAGCAGTTTATCTGCTTGCTCTGGGAATCTGCCCCTCCCCACTCGGACTCCTCACTGTTGTGTCCAGGTCCTGAATCAGCTCAGAGGCCTTCAAGGTCAGGGTACAGAATCAGAACGGTTAGAGTTGGAAGGGACCTTCAAGGTCAAGTTCCAGCCCCCCTGCCCTGGGCAGGGACACCTCCCACCACACCAGGTTGTTCAAAGCCCCATCTAACCTGATCTTGAACATCTCCAGGAACGAGGCATCCACAGCTTCCCTGGGCAGTCTGTTCCAGAGTCTCACCACCCTCACAGGAAAGAATTTCTTTCTAGTATCTATAGTCTAAATTTCCCCTCTTTCAATTTAAAACCATTACCTCTCATCTTATTGCTACACTCCCTGATTAAGGGTCCCTCCCCATCTCTCCTGTAGGCCCCCTTCAGATACTGGAAGGCTGCTATAAGGTCTCCCCAGAGCCTTCTCTTCTCCAGGCTGAACAACCCCAACTCTCTCTGTCTTCACAGGAGAGGTGCTCCAGCCCTCTGATCATCTTTGTGGCCTTCTGCTGGACCCATTTCTACAGGTCCATGTCCTTCCTGTGTTGAGAACTCCAAAGCTGGACACAGTACTCCAGGTGGGGTCTCACCAGAGCAGAGTAGAGGGGTAGAACCACCTCCTGTGACCTGCTGGCCGTGCTTTTGCTGCAGCCCAGGATGTAGTTGGCTCTCTGGGCTGCCAGTGCGCACTGCCAGCTCACGTTGAGCTTCTCATCTGCAAGCACTCCCAAGTCCTTCTGCTGAGGGCTGCTCTCCAGCTGTTCTGCCCCCCAGCTTGGTTTTGTGCCTGGATTGCCATGTCCCAGGTGCAGGACCCTGCACTTGGTTTGGTTGAACTTCCTGAGGCTGGCACACGTCCAGCTCTTGAACCTATGCTTTTATACTGCTTTTGTTGCTCATTTTTCTTGCATTGTGACTTTTCCAATCATAGGGCAAGTCACATAGGTCACAGGTGCTTTTCCACTTGTTGCATGCAGTTACCCTTGCAAGCTTCATGTGCTGTCTCTGCCAGCTGGTGGCTTCCCAGTTCATAGTGTTTAGGGCAGCAAAGCTCATGCTTCTCAGTGCCATATTCACTTCCATGGCACACTGATCTCCCATCTTGTTTTCCACTTGCAGTTTTTCAGCCAACATGGCCTTTATAAAAAGTCTTGTTTCTCCTACAGTACAATTCACCTGGATAAGGATAATATTCAAAGTGAGGTAAATTTTTATTAATTAATTTTCTTTCCCTTTCTCTCCAAGCAACAATCAGCATTGTATTTAAATAGACCCTAGTTATATTTTTCTCTTTCAAAACAGTATTTTAATGACAGATGCCTTTTGTGGCAGATATTGGACCAAATGTCTAGATTTGATATAGACTCATGTGACAATGACCAGGCAAACATGTTCTTACTTATCCATCTGTAAAAATACTTAAAAGGCTAATCCTCAAGTAATATACTAGCATCAAAAAGAAATCCTGAAATGGTGTTAAAATTGCTCAAATCCCAGGGCGCTGTTAAAATTGCTCAAATCCCAAGGCATCTTTTAAATTCATATTGAGCACTGAAACGATAAGTTAAGAAAATTATACACTTGGGGAAAAAAAAAATGCACTACTCATTTCTTCATCACAGATCTTCTGCATTTAAGATCAGGCCACAGACAATATCTGAAGGAAGGCAGGAAAAAGGAAGCAGAGTGTGGTGAAGGATTTCTTTCAGAGCTCTCCGTTCAGTCCTACCAGGAGCGCTCTGAATTAGCATCCTGAGCAATGTTTGGCTGGTGGCTGTGGAAATGAAAAAAAGAAGTCAGTAACTTGCAGGTAACAGCTCACCCAGCTAAGATCATTTCAGGTCACTTTCAAGTAGGAAAGCTGCCACCAAAAATGAAATAGTTTTGCCGGGCCTCACTCTTCTTTCATAACATGCACAGGGTAAAGACCACTACTGAAGAAGTATCTACAATTAGGTCATCCCCTGTCCTGCTCCCTGGGTACCTACGTGTAACCTCCTGTACCACATTAGGTTCAAAAGCCAAAGTAAACTTGGGGTGGAAGCAGCAACTGCAATGCATTCTGTGTGTCATCAAAAATATCACCGGTTTTGAAAAGCAACAAGTGGCGAGATAGAAAATGATACAAAATGAATTTTCTATAGGTTAGTCTTTGGCTAAGAGCAAGGACATGCATTAAAAGCTGATTAACTTAAGAAAATTGGCACTAATGAAACATTTTTTAGCTTTTAAGGTGAAAATGGGTAGAAATGTGGTAGGAAGTAGTATTAATGGTGAGTACTAAAAGTTGCATTAGTCGTTCCATGTAAGAGATGCTGTATAAGGAATTCTAATGGATCTTTCTCTCAGCAAGGAAATACACAGAGTTGGTGCTGGAGCAAGAGGAAATAAAGGTGTTGCAAAACTTCCTTTGCAGTTTTCACAGTTTTCTCTCCATGGCAATGAGCTACATTTTATATGCTTTTTTTAAAGAACTATTTGGTGCATCACGATATTTACAAATTATGTTCAACAAGGAACTCAGCTAAAGGAAAAATACTGATGTGTATGTTAACCAAAACAACAGAATAAGCTATTTAAAAAAAAACAAAACAAAACAAAAAATCAAACAACAATCCCCACCCAAACCAACAAAGAGACAACCCCCTCCCCGTCCTCAATTTCCCCAAGCAGTTTTACTCCAACTAGGACAGAAAGAATAAAGTGCTTATTAGAGTGCAGTTCCTGTAAGCACACAAACCAGAAAGTTTAGCAAAGATCTGTGATCTTGCTAAATCAGAGACAAGCAGAGGAAAACAATTTTTTGAAGTCACTGGTTTATAAAATACTCAGAATTACTCATTTTACAACCTCTATAAACATTGCTCGGTTTGCCTCATCAGTGCCTCCAAAACTAAAGACAGTGTACCCTCTCTAGCAGTTCCCTGTCCTGGGCTGTCCCGTTCTGGAAGGACAGGGATCTGCTGGAGAGGGTACAGCAGAGGACCACAAAGATGATTATGGGCCTGGAGCATCTCTCTGATGAGGAAAGGCTGAGGGACTTGGGTCTTTTTAGTCTGGAGAAGAGAAGCCCGAGGGGGGACCTGATCATCACCTATGAATACTTCAAGGGTGGGTGTCAAGAGGAAGGGGACAGTCTTTTTTCAGTGGTGCCCAGGGACAGGACAAGAGGAAATGGGCACAAACACACTTGTACATGAGAAGTTCCATCTAAACATGAGGAGGAACTTCTTCACTCTGGGGGTGGCAGAGCCCTGGTAGAGGCTGCCCAGAGAGGTGGTGGAGTCCCCATCTCTGGAGACATTCCAAACCCACCTGGACACGTTCCTGGGCAACCTGCTCTAGGAGGACCTGCTTTGAACAGGGGGGTTGGACTAGATGATATCCAGAGGTCCCTTCCAACCCCACAGCATTCTGTGAGATCTTAGTTATTCAAAACCCAGTTAATCATGTCCATTAACAGAAGGCCAAGGAAAGCTTAAGATGTACGAAACCCTCTTATAATTCACTGTCTGTGAAACACACTGGAGCCATACCTTGGAGTCACAAATTGGGGTGGNTCAAGGAAAGCTTAAGATGTATGAAACCCTCTTACCTTGGAGTCACAAATTGGGGTGGCCCAGCGTTACAGCAATGAGCATGCAGCCCATGGTGCCTCCAGCTGACTCCGTGTTACACAGCCAGTAGTTTGTGGGTACGTTACAGAGACTGTGGATACATTTCTCTGTGGTTAAGCAGATCTCAATGATGGCAGTTTTGTGCTGCTGCCATTAAACCCCTCGAACTTACTGTTTCATTCCAGCTTGTAGAGTCCATCAGCTGCCAAGTTTTCATACGTGTTTCCTACACATATCACATCCAACCATGTTTGAAATCATGTATGAACATATTCAAAGAGAGCAGCGCTGATTTTAAGTCTCGTTAAAGAGGGGTCTAATTTATGCTCGAAGCAGAGAAGTATACAGTCCAAGGCATGTTGCTAAACCCAGAAGTGACTGGGAGGACTGGTTAGCTTTGGGAGTGGTTGCCAGAAGCAAAGAGACTGACATCAACAGGGTCTGGAAATCACTCCAGGCTGTACGTCATTATCTATCTGAAGGCCTTATATTGCTATAGCAACCCTGAAATTGCATGAGCATCTCACCTATGACTACAGTGAAGAATAGATGGATTAAAGTAGCTTGCCTTTAATTAGGAAAGGGTACTTTTTTCCCCCTGTGAAAGCACAGCTTTTATCTGCTTGAATGCTACCCCTTGTACCAAGTTGATGGTGCAAGAAATCAGTTATATCGTTCTGCTTTTCAAGAAAGGCGAGTTTCCTCCTCCACTGAAAAAGCAGGTTTGAAATTGGACTCAGTTTCGACTGGAGTGGGGAAGGAGCAGCAAGTGGAACTCACCAAAAGTTCATGTCTCTCTCGTGATGCAGAGATGAGGGGGTTTTCCCCTTGTAGATCTCTCTGCATCCATCAGGTGGGTTTTGGCAAGCTTGGTTACTTCTTCCCTGGAATCGGGGCTCATTTATGGACAGGAAGTTTCCTAGAGCAGGAGGTGGGGGCTGTGGTGATAAGCTGCTGGTACCCCAGAGCATTAGGTTTGAAGGTCTAGGTTCCAGCTTGGATTAAATATCAGTCATCCTTAAAAAAAAAAATAAAATATTAGTTTTTTAATAAAACTTTCACTGTCATTTAAAATGAAAACGTTTAAAATTAAAACTATTAAGTGTAAATCTTCAATTATATAAAAACCCCAACAAACCCCAAGAGAAAATAACACCCTGTCAGTGATGATTAATTCCTGACACCGATTTATTAACGCTGCAGACTGGGACTGAGGGGAGAGAGTGAGCTGTAGGAATTGCCTCTTTGGCTGCAGCTTTTCTGGACGTGCTACATATTCCCCGACCGCTCCTCGTTCTGCAGTGCCCGTGACTCTGCGTTACCTGAAGTGACAACGCCAAACTTCCCGTCACAGCTCAGGTTCTGCCTGGGGGTTTCAAACCCCCATTTCTGCAGTGTTTTCTGTAGTTTTGCTGCTTGTCTGTCTGCAAACTATAGCTGTTTGGAGATTTTCTGGAGTTTGTTCTATAAAGGTGCTTTTCCCTCCCCTCCCCCTTTAAATCAGGGAATGGTGTTTGTACCTTCTCAGGAATGAAAATTAAAAGAGAAAAGGAGACTAAAATCCATTTGAATAGGATGCCAGATTATTCAGTGAGAAGAGAGATGCTGGAAATAAATTGACTGTTGTTCTTTACCAGTTTTTTAGCAGTTAGGTTTCTATCTTTTCTCTTTATTCGAGATAATTTAACTCCTTGGTTATTTCTCCATTTCCAAGTGACATTATTAACAGGGGACACTTTTGTCACCGGACCTACACAAAAATGATAATTCAGGCTGGTTTCATTTCTGAGTTAGTAGGGGAATTCTGAACAGCATTTCTTGGTTGCAAAGAAGAACTTTCCTTCATTTTGTTTCTCTATAATTTTCCATCAGCCGTATCCCTGACGAGTAATGCCGAAGGCTGACTTTTATCCAAGAATCCTTATTAGACTGGATACCAGATTGCTGAAGAAACCATGTCTCTTGGGAACTGAAGAACATAGCAAGAATGCTGGTACTCGTGTATAGCTGGCCAAGAGCTCTAAGGCTTAAGCAACACAGCGAGGATGAAAAAGTAGCGAGGGACTCTGGAGATAGTGGAGGCTCTCAAATCTCGGCTTCTTTTAGGAAAGGCACCAAACTTTTGTAGGTTGAAAAATTATCTCATCTGGACCATAAACAGCTTCAAAGGATGCCTGTTTAAATCATGGCCTCAGTAAACAAACGTCTGAAGCAGGGGTTTGTTGTTGTTTTTTGAGACAGTAAACCTGCAATATCCTCACATTGGAAAGCCAAGGTGCTTTTTACTGTGTCTGGGATGTTTTGTTTGGTAGACTGTTCCTTTCCTTGCTTTCTGTTCTATATTCAGGCATCTTTCCAGGCTGGGTCTTTGTTTTCTATGTGAGAAAATCATAAAAAATCATAGAAACACAAGGACCTACAAGATCATCTAGTCCAATCGTCCTCCTGTCACTAATCCTACCCACTGAGCTACTAAATCATGTCCTGTAGCACCTTGTTCAGATGCTTCTTGAACACCACCAGGGATGGTGACTCCACCACCGCCCTGGGCAGGTCATCCCAGTGCCTGACCACTCTTGGGGAGAAAATGTTTCTCTTGACATCTCATTTCAATCTCCCCTGGTGCAACTTGTGGCTGTTCCCTCCAGTCCTGCCATTAGTTCTCTGGGAGAAGAGGCCAGAGAACCTCCAGTGGTGTTGCTGTCACTGTGGCCCCACTGCCAGCGAGCCTAGCTGGTGAGGAGCGCCATCTCCTCTTCACAACCTCCCTTCAGGAAGTTGTAGAGTGCCATGAGGTCCCCCTGAGCCTCCTCCAGACTAAACAATCCCAGCTCCCTCAGCTGTTCCTCATAGGACTTGTGCTCCAGACCCCTCACCAGTTTTGTTGCCCTTCTCTGGATGCATTCCAGGGCCTCGATGTCTTTCGTGTAGTGAGGGCCCCAAAACTGAACACAGAACTGGAGGTGCAGCCTCACCAGAGCCAAGTACAGGGGGATGATCACCTCCCTGCTCCTGCTGCCTACACTGTGGACTCGATGATCCCAAGGGTCTCTTCCAGCCAAAATGATTCTATGATTCTGTTCCTGCTGCAGGCCAGGATGCCATTGGCCTTGGCCACCTGGGCACACTGTCAGGTCACATTCAGCCAAGTATCAACCAACACTCCCAGATCCTTTTCTTCTTCACAGTCTTCCAGCCACTCTGCCCCAAGCCTAAAGCATTAAATGGTGTTGGTGTGGCCAGAGTGCAGGACCTGGCACTTGTCCTTGTTGAATCTCATCCCAGCCCAGCAATCCAACTTGTCCAGATCCCTCTCAAGAGCCTCCCTACCCTCAGGCAGATGGACAATACCTCCCAACTTGGTGTCATCTGCAAACTTGCTGAGGGTACACTCAACCCCCTCATCTAGGTCGTCAATAAAGATACTAAACAAGACAGGCCCTGGTACTGAACCCTGGGGGACACCACTTGTAACAGGACGCCAGCTGGACTTAACTCCATTAACCACTGGCTGGGCACGGCCCTCCAGCCAGTTCTTTACCCAGAGAAAAGTGTACCCATCCAGGCCACAGGCAGCCAGTTTCCCCATGAGAATCCTGTGGGAGAGTGTGTCAAAGGCTTTGACCACCACTTATTGAGGTCCTAGTAACTGCATACCAAACCAAAGTAAAGGAATATTTAGTTCCCATGTCTGGATATGGAAATACCCTTGTCTATGTCTGTATCTGGTGCAAAAGACTAATTACATTATGATGTGCATTCTTGTTAACGTCTGGTGATAATATTGCCATCTGCCCCATCCCTGGAGGGGTTCAAGGCCAGGCTGGATGGGGCTTTGAGCAACCTGCTCTGGTGGGAGGTGTCCCTGCCCAGGGCAGGGGGTCTGGAACTCGATGATTTTTAAGGTGCTTTCCAACTCTAACCTCTATGATTCTGTGATTACCTGACGTGGTGTGTATATATATATATATAAACGTGTGAATAGCTTTTTATCTTTGTTGGTTAACAAATTATTGAACCCTTTTGTCTTTCCTCCTGATTTACCTTCAGTTCTGGCTGGAACATGGTCTCAAATATTACTACATTTGCAACAGCACCGCTTCCCCAGGCTCAGTTCTGCTTCCACACAGCATGAAATATTAACCAGGGTGGTTTGGGAGACTGCCAGTTGCTAAGATAAAGTGAGAAGATGCAATCAGGAGTGACCTTCTCTTTAAGGTTTTTTTCATTTTATTTTTCCACTTTTTTTTTAATCTGAACTGGAGATTCTGACTTTTAAAAAATCTACAAAAACCAAAGCACTCCTATCGTGTCCTTCATATCTGTTTTCCCTGACCGTGACAACCTCAACTGGCAGGTTCCTCAGGTAATGCTCTCCCCAGGCTGCCCTGAAAGCAGGTGGGTCTTACAACACATTATTAAATAAATATGCTCAAGTCAGGGAGAAAAAAGCCTTTTTGATGAGAGGTCCTCATAGGTGGCATCCGTTCCCCGTCAATTCATAAGTTGGTTCTTTGTTTTTTGGCTAGCATTTCATTTCTATTCTGAATTTCCTAGTACATAAAGATAAGGGTTGACTCACACCTCTGATTTTGTCTCCTGATAAGGCTTCACATTTCTCCTCGTGTCGTGAGTGATTTCTGTGCTCGTTTGAAAAACTCAGCAGTGCCACAGCCCAGCGCAGTCTCAGCCCGAGCAAATGTCCTACGGGTTTCCTCATACTCCAGTAGGTGTTTGCCTGCATCTGGTAAAATACTTCTAATATATTTAACGGGGAAAAGCCTTTTCCATGTATTTTCATGATGAACCAAGAGATGTGGGATTCTAATCTAACCATCCATTGCTTGTTTTTATTGATATTTGTGAGCAGTTTGAAGATCCCCCTTGCTTCACTTTTCTGTGAAGAAAGTGAAGATGTGTTGTACCACATGGAACAGAGAATCTGGGCTGGGACAGAAAGTTTATAATGTCACAAACCTGGGAGGGGTGGCAGACACACCAGAAGGCTGTGCCACCATACAGCAAGACCTGGGCAGGCTGGAGAGCTGGGTGAAATGGAACCTAATGAAGGTCAACAAGGGCAAGTGCAGGGTCCTGTACCTGGGGAGGAGTAATCCCACACACCAGTATGTGTTAGGGGCTGACTTGCTGGAGAGCAGCTTGAGGTCCTGGTGGCCAACGGGATGACCATGAGGCAGGAATGTGCCCTTGTGGCCAAGAAGGCCAATGGCATCCTGAGGGGCATCAGGAAGAGTATGAGCAGTAGGATGAGGGAGGTCATCCTGCCCCTGTACTCTGCCCTGGTGAGGCCCCATCTGGAGTCCTGTGTCCAGTTCTGGGATCCCCAGTTTAAGAATGACAGGGAACTGCTGGAGAGGGTACAGCAGAGGGCTAAAAAGATGATCAAGGGAATGGAGCATCTCTGTTAGGAGGAAAGGCTGAGAGACTTGGGTCTCTTTAGCCCAGAAATGAGAAGACTCAGAGGGGATCTCATCAGTGCTTATAAATATCTAAAGTGTGGCTGTCAAGAGGAAGGGGCCAGTGTTGCCCAGCAACAGGACAAGGGGCAATGGGTACAAAATGGAACACAATGGCATCCTGGGGTGTATTAGAAGGGGGGTGGTTAGTAGGTGGAGAGAGGTTCTCCTCCTCCTCTACTCTGCCCTGGTAAGACCCCATCTGGAATATTGTGTCCAGTTCTGGGCCCCTCTGTTCCAGAAGGACAGGGAACTGCTGGAGAGAGTCCAGGGCAGGGCCACAAAGCTGATGAAGGGATCATCTTTGCATCTCCTATACAAGGAAAGGCTGAGGGAGCTGGGTCTCTTGAGCTTGGAGAAGAGGAGACTGAGGGGTCACCTTATTAATGCTGATAAATATGTAAAGGGTGAGTGTCAGGAGGATGGAGCCAGGCTCTTCTCAGTGATGTCCAATGACAGGACAAGGGGCAATGGGTGCAAGCTGGAACAGCGGAGGTTCCACTTCAATATGAGTGAGGGTGACTGAACACTGGCAGGGGCTGCCCAGGGAGGTTGTGGAGTCTCCTTCTCTGAAGACATTCAAAACTCGCCTGGACGCGTTCCTGTGTGCCCTGCTCTAGGTGTTCCTGCTCCGGCAGGGGGATTGGACTAGGTGACCTTCCAATCCCTGATATTCTGTGATTCTGTGAAATTCCATCCCAACATGAAGAACTTCCCTTTGAGGGTGCCAGAGCACTGGAACAGGCTGCCCAGAGAGGGTGTGAAGTCTCCTCTGGAGATATTAGGAACCCTCCTGGATGTGTTCCTGTGCAACATGCTGTAGGTGAACTTGCTTTGGCTGGGAGTTGGACCAGATGGTCTCCAAAGGTCCCTTCCAACCCCTGCTGTTCTGTGACTGTGCTATACTCAGCTGTCCTTGCTGTAACCAGATCTTTTTTTGCTACTAGAGTAGATGCCACAATCTGGACACCCAAGTGTCAACTTCACAAATAGCTCTGCTTTCCTCCAGCAGAATTAACTGTGTGCTACTTTCTAGGGTGGTGGCATAGAAATCACCAGGCTCTTTGGGCCCAGTTGCCTCCATTTGTTTCTGAATTGGTTAGGTGCAAATTTAACTGACTGTGCAAGAAGGAAGATGTAAAAAAAAACAAAATAAAAATTTAAAAGTCCATGCTAGGACATCATACAGCTTCTCTGTGCACTTGTGAGGAACCCAAGTCTCCTGGATTGTGTCCCAGTATGGGACTGGTGTCTCAGTTTATTAATCCTGAAAGGAAAGGTGCATGATGCGAACAGAAAACAGCTATGAGTTTCACAAAGGGCATGTCCTGACTCCGAAAATACCTCTGTCACACGAATATTAGCAGGCAAATGCGCCTCACCGTTGCAGATGGCTGCTGCAGATTGCCATCCTCTAGTGCCTCCATCCCATAATGCAGAGTGGCCATTTGGCCACTCTTCTCTGAATGCTGTTTCATTTAAGGACATCTTTTTGGTCAGACGCTACCCGTACCGCAAGATAACCCCCCTGGGGTTTGTACTGCTGACTCCCCACCTTTGCGTGGAGCTCACAACGCAGTAACTGTCCCCTCTGGGGACCACCTGGCTTTGGTGGCACATAGGAACCCACTGGTGAGAGCAGATAATAGTACTGGACTTTGGAAGCTGAGAATTCATCTCTGATCTCTGAAACGTGACTTCTTTTACAGACCATGAAGCAGTGAATGCTGCCGTAGTCATTCTGTCCTGTGACAACTCACAAAGGACTGCACCTAAGAGCAGGGGTGCATCAGATCTAGTCACTTATCTCCTTCTGATAGTCAGCATTGGCTCCTCTTTAACTGTGTCCAGACCATCACAAGACACAAAACAGGAAATGGAAGAAGAAGTTGACTCTGAGAAGTTTACATTTCTTGCTGCTGCCGTCATCACAAGTATTTCCTGTTCCTGAAGTCCTGAAAAGGGGGGGGCACTGGTCAAAACTGCACTTAAAGAGATACACCCCAGTCAAACTGGAGAGCGTAGATTGGACAGGCCTCTGTCTTGCATCTGGTTGAACCAAGGTTCTAGATAACCTATGTATCCCATGTCACTTGGGAACTTAAAGGCAGCATAAAATTAAGGGGGAATAAAAAAAAGAGCATTTAAAATGCATGTCAGGAAAACGTCCCATCGTGGCACTGGATTATTCTGCCAACAAGATATTGGAAATGATGGTAGTAAGAATACACAGATACTTGATCTACTGAAGAGTGGAAGCTGGGGAAGGAGAAGCCTTTGCTGGCAAGCAGCCCTTTTCAGTTTCACTCACTACTCAGGCAATTCATTTTGTCAAAGCTAACGAATGTACCCGGGGACAAAAGAAAGGAAGAGCTCAGGAGGTGCTCAGTGTGCGCTCGGGCAGGAGCTCAGCGCGTCTCTGAGCATCAGTCCAGTTGCAGTTCAGTCTCAGAAGGAGATTCTTACTCCTTCTGTAGCTACAGTTGAAGCCATTAGATGTCCAGTCTTGGCTTCCAGTAAACCTAATTTTCTTGAGAAGCCCAATGCTTTCTCTTTTTCCAGGACACAGTTTTCCTTAGAACTTGGCTAAAAGTCAAAGAACTATTTAATTACTACATTTTGAAGACTGGCTGTGGCCTTTCTTTTTTTAATACAGTTTTAGCTTGTAATTGAAACCACTCTAAAAAAATGGATTAGGCTACAATCACACCAGAATTAGTGTGTTCTGTTTGCCTGGCTGAGGAAAAAAGCTTCTTAGTGTTTGTAGGATTTATCTGAAGGTCAGATAAATGGAGTTATGCTTAGGTGCATGAAAAATGTCCCAAGTTGTCTACTTTAAATCTGCTGTGCTCTCTGTGGGGCTTTACGATAGTGAGGGTGGGCACGAGGGAGAATGCAGGATGTGGAGCACCACATTCTTTCCAGAGAGCCTTTCCCTCGATGAATAATCTTAATTGGTTCTTGGGACATCGCTCCCCTGTGAGCAAAATGAAGAACTGTTGTGAAAAGGAAACCACCACAACCCACTGGAGTCTGAAATGCAGAGTGTGTTTGAACATTGCTACCAAAACCTGAAAAGGCACAACTGGGTCTCAGCAGGTTCCTGTTCTGTGCTGCTCCAACTTTGTCTTGTGCTTCCGAATTGATTTGGATGGGAGAACCCCAGCTGTTGCTGGCCTCTTCTGATAATAAAGAAAGACCATGAATTTTGGAAAAGGATACATAAACTTTGTCACTGTGTTTCACATCTATTGGATTTGACTAGGCTGCTCTTCACAAACATCTCCGAGTTCACTGCTCCTTTTACCTATAGGCTACTCTATTGGGTTTGCACGGCAAGGCTTTGGTAGCGGGGGGGCTACAGGGATGGCTTCAGTGAAAAGCTGCTAGGAGCTTCCCGTGTCCAAAAGGGCCAGCCAGCTCCAAGACAGAGCCATCGCTGGCCAAGGCCAAGCCCATCAGAGGCGGTGGTAGCATATCAAATATGGGATAATGTATTTAAGAAAGGGGGACATAAAACATCACAGCAGCATTCAGAAGCCAGGAGAGAGAATACATGAGAGAAACAACTCTGCAGACACCAAAGTCAGTGAAGGAGGATGGGGGAGGAGGTGCTCCAGGTGCTGGAGCAGATATTGCCTTGCAGCTCCTGGTGAAGACCGTGGCGAGGCAAGCTGTCCCCCTGCACCCCATGGAGGACCCCACACTGGATGTGCCCCAGAAGAGGCTGGGACCCTGTGGGAAGTCCACCCCGGAGATGGTTTGCTGGCAGGAATTGTGACCCTGTGGGTGAACCACTCTGGAGCAATCCGTTCCTGAAGGACTATACCCTGTGGAAGGGAACCATGCTGGAGCAGATTGTGAAGCACCATAGTCCGTGTGAAGGATTCTTGTTGGGTAAGTTTGTGGAGAACTGTCTCCTGTGGGAGGCAACGCTGGAGCAGGGGAAGAGTGTGAAGAACAGACACAACACCTGACGAACTGACCACAACCCCATTCCCCATCCCCCTGCACCACTCAGGGTGGGGCAGGAGGTAGAGAATTAGAGAGGAAGTTAAGCCTGGGAAGGGAAGAGGGGAGGGCTGGGGGTAAGGTGTTTTAAGGTTCAGCTTTTATTTTCTCATTATCCTACTCTGATTTGATTGGTAGTGACTCCCCAGGTCTGGTCTGTTCTGCTCATGATGGTGACTGGTGAGAGATCTCTCCCTGGCTTTAGCTCAACCCACGAGCCTTTTGCTGTATTTTCTCTCCTCTGTCCAGCTTTGGTCAGCCCACCACAACTAGCTTGTTTACCACCTTCAGAGTTGCTTTAGTAGATCCTACAGAGAGGTGATAATTTGCTACTTCTGACTTCTCATTTATCACAACTTCAGAGCTTTATTATTCCTCCTCCCCATCCTTTTGACTTGTCTTACCCTTAGAATCATGGAATGGTTTGGGCTGGGAGAGGCCTTAAAGATCATTGGGTTCCAACCCAATGGGACACCTCCCACCAGACCTGGTTCCTCAAAGCCCCATCCAGCCTGGCCTTCAACCCCTCCAGGGATGGGGCAGCCACAGCATCTCTGGGCAACCTGTCCCAGTGTCTCACCACTCTCACAGCAAAGAATTTCTTCCTGAGATCTAATCTAAATCTCACAGCTTTCAGTTTAAAACCATTACCCCTCGCCCTATCACTCCACTTCCTGACAAAGCGTCCCTCCCCATCTCTCCTGTAGTACCATCAGGTACTGGAAGGTGCTATAAGGTCTCCCCAGAACCTTCTCTTTTCCAGGCTGAACAACCCCTGCTCTCTCAGCCTTTCTTCACAGGAGAGGTGCTCCAGCCCCCTGATCATCTTCATGGCCCTCCACTGGATTTGTTCCAACAGGTCCATGTCCCTTCTCCTTTCATACCTTATATCTTACTGAGCATACTGGTACAAGAGGACACAGGTGTAAGTGATCTGTCTTCTTGACTTTTCTTCCTGGTGAGGAGCAGTTGGGGTTTTGTGAGAAAGATCCTGTGATTCAGTGACTATGACAGAACAAGTTGCTTATTATCCCTCATTATGTGGCACTAGACTGAGAACAGGACTTTGCTCGCAGTGTCCTCAGACACAGCATCCATGGCCAGGTTGGCAGGGTTGACTCTACTTCTTTCCAGGACAAAAACTGTGGGCATTAGGTGACCGAGTTAGATGCAACTAACTTATCTTGCTTTTCTACCCCAAGCTTTTCTTTGTAGAAACAGAGGCCTTTCTTCAGGAGCTGTGTTTTGAGAGACCCAGGCCACAAGTCTGTTTTGACCTTAGTGGCTATTACCACTGTCCATCAGCAGTTACTTTCCTGCCCCAACAGGGAAGTATCGCGGCACAGGCACCAGCTTCTTGCCTTCTTTAACTGGAGGCACAGACATCTGAGCACTCTGCAGCACCTTCAGCCCCTCCGCCTGCAATGGGAGAAGATCTAACCGTGAAGTGAGCTTAGCTGTGCTTTGTACAGGGACCTGGATTAGATGACCTTCCGAGATCCCTCCCCATCTACATTATTCGACCGTGCTAAAGACATATCAAACTACAGGAAAGCGGGGAGGGAGACAGCAAATAAACATTCACCCTATGAATCTCAATGAGCTCTGGCTATTAATAAGGATTTTTTTCGCTTTTGAGTAAGAGTCTGTATGTCCCTTCCTAATTCATGTGGATTAACGCACAGCATCAACTTCGGCTGGCTCGGAAACCTTTGCACAGACAGCAGTCTTATGTCTGCTCTTTTGGATACCTGATGGCTTTGGTTGGCTGAAAATGGGGGTCAAGATGGGCATTCTGCAGCCTAAAGGATGGAAGGATTTGTAAATAAGGCCCCAGTGCTCAAGTGTTGCCAGCAGTCAGCCAGTGTTTCAGACTAGATTGGATGTGGTGTTGAGGGATCTGGTGTAGGGGAGAACTTTGTAGAGTGGAGCTGATGGTTGGACTCAATGATCTCAAGGGTCTCTTCCAATCAAAATGATTCTATGATTCTTAGAACCTATTAACCAGTTAGCTCCTCCACGGTGGTTTGGCTTTGGATATCTCAACGATGAAGACAAACAATCTCAAGAGATGCCTGAAGACCTTGACTTGTGAGTGTACGATGGCAAGACTGCCATGTCTTCCTGATCCAGGCTACTTCCCAGTCCTGGATATTTCAGATCAAAACCAAAAAATGGCCGAGTTGTGGTTTAAGAATGTCTCTGCTATAATGACAGAGGAACTTTGCAAAGCAGCAGTGTGGGAAAAGCTCCTGAGAGCGAGACAGACTCTTACTCTCTAGGCAGAACTAATGGCAATGAAAGACACATCAATGAAAATCTCTTCACAAATGTACCCTGGAGACTTACAGAATCATAGAATCGTGCGAGTTAGAAGGGACCTTAAAGTTCGAGTTCCAACTGCCATGGGCAGAACACCTCCCACTAGACCAGACCTTCCAAACCCTAGGGCCTTGTGGAGGTTCACAGCCCACTGGAGTGTATCTTCCAGGAAACAAACATGGACCTGAAAATAATGGGATCAACAACTGGATGGAAATTGCTGCTGAGTTTTGGTGGAGCTGATGAACAATTCCCAACTCAGCTGAGAAAGGCAATCTAATGTGGCTTTTGGGCTTGCTTTTGATCGACATTGCAATGAGCATTTAGTGGTGAGTTCAAACACACCACTCATCCTGACATGGAGTGGAATCAAGGGATGCAGTCTCACATTTCAAGGGATCAGGAAAGCTTCTGCTAGGCTGGTGGGATGATTCTGGGAACTCACTTGTGGTGCCTCAGGCAAATCTCAGCACAACTCTAGATGCTGAAACAAGTCACTGAGAAGATGCTGCTTACTCTGGAATTGGAAACTGTTCAGCACCCCTCACAGGCAGGCTTGACACACATAAACATAATGGTTGATCCATGAGGTGGTAGACACGTGGATCCTCCAGTTCCTCTACAAGCTTTCAGTGGGGTAAGAACCCCAGTTAGCCCTGAGACCAGGCACAGTGGTTAAGCACCTGCCAGGACAATTAAACGTTTCCACTCCAAAATAGGGTGGTTTCTTCAAAATATCCACAGCAGTAGTTGTTGGCACATGCTGTCCCCCCAAAACATGGCCCATGGCAGTGTCTGAAAGGGTTACAGGTGACACTGACCAGAACTGCACCAGGGAATAGTTAAGCAATCAACCAGTAATTTAACTCTCTGGGGAGATAATGCTTTGGGTTTTTTTTCCAGTAGCAAGCCCTTATTGGTGCTAGGACCTTGGTGAACATGTCTGAAAACAAAGTGGCCGAACCACAAGGCTGTGAGATGTTAATGGTAGTGACCAGCAGAGAAACTCAGCTATCAGGCAGTCCCTTGATGCTGTCCATACCACAGAATCACAGAATACCAGGGATTGGAAGGGACCTTGTAAGATCATCCAGTCCAATCCCCCTGCCGGAGCAGGAACACCTAGAGCAGGTTACACAGGAATGTGTCCAGGCGAGTTTTGAATGTCTATGTCTCCAGAGGAGACGACTCCACAACTGCCCTGGGCAGCCCCTTCCAGTGTTCCCTCACCCTCACTGTGAAGTTTTTCCTCATATTTAAGTGGAACCTCATACTTGAAGTGCAGCATCAAAACCATACCTTTCCAGCAGAGGCAATGTCACTGGTGTCATCATCCTGGCTCAAATCTGAACTTGCAGGTGATCTTAGGTACCTCTTATAAGGTCAGGCAGGGCCATCACACCCTTTTCCACTGAAACAGCACTAGTGCCCCTAAGACCAGCTGAGGAAAGCAGGTTATAATGTTACCCCCCATCAGCCCCAGGGTGTGATGCTGCATTGGCTTCACCTGTAGAAATTCCCCCAGCCTGTGCTGCCTGTAATTTTGTGCACTGAGCATGAAGGAGCCACAATGCAGTGCTTTGCAGCAGCAGGCAGGGAAGTTACCTGCTTTCTAAGGGAGGGAGGAGCTGTGTCTTCTTGGTTCCCATGGGACCTCCCTGGCCTCCCTACCATCCTACCTCTGCATCCAGCTCTCCCAGCAAAACACACACATGGGAATGTGCCTTCCACAGCAAGGGTGCTGTGGAAAACAAGAGTGCAGAAGAACCACGTGAAAGGTGGAACTTTTTAAGCAGACACATCTAGAGATGCTTCTATCTCTCTCCATATTGCTGAAGCATTAAGGAGAGTCAGGGGAGGTTGACTGCCTGAGGGTAGGCAGTACCACAGACCAGACCAACAAATAACAGCCAGATCCCCATCAGGTGTTTTTTTAAGATGCATAGAATCATAGAATCATTCAGGTTGGAAGAGACCCTTGGGATCATCAAATCCAACCATCAGCCCCACTCTACAAAGTTCTCTCCTACACCAGATCCCTCAACACCACATCTGATCTACTCTTAAACACAGTCAGGGATGGGGACTCCACCCCCTCCCTGGGCAGCCCATTCCAGGCTCTGACCACTCTTTCTGGCAAGAATTTTTTCCTGATGTCCAGCCTAACCCTACCCTGCTGCAGCTTGCAGCCATTTCCTCTTGTTCTATCGCTAATTGCCTGTGAGAAGAGACCAGCACCAACCTCTCTACAATGTCCTTTCAAGCAGTTGCAGAGAGTGATGAGGTCTCCCCTCAGCCTCCTCTTCTGCAAACTAAACGGTCCCATGCATACCATTAACTCCAGTACTCGAACACCAAATTGAAATTGCAATTCTAGCCTCTAATTCCTTTAAAATCTAGAAGCCAGGTTCTCTTCTCCAGGTGGAGGACTGGAGTGAGAACAAGTATTGCAAGCATTACTTGGGAAGGAACACCTAAACCTCGGTGCAAAAGAAGAGTAACTGTGGAGTCATTGAAGAAGGACATGCTGCGACTCATCCTTTCTTCTTTCAGCTGGATGCACAGCTCAGAAGCAAGGCCAGACAAGTCTTTGACTGCACCAAGACTAGTTTTGTGAATTGTCAGTCCGTTGAGGTGTATCTGCTGCACCAACTCACAAGTTTGACTTGCTTATAATAGCAATGGGAGGAGAAACCACTCGTCTTGCTGATCAGTGATGAAATGTTATGCTTTGCCACTGCCCACAGAGAAAGATCCCTGAACTGACAAAGGCAAAAGACCTGCTGGTTACCTACTGCTGACAAAGTCAATGGGCCAGAAGAGGCTTGTGGGGTGTCAGCAATCTACTGCTTATACCCACCATTCAGTGCAAATATGACCCTGTAGGGGAACACTTGCTATCATGCAAAACAGAACTGTAGGAAGGTGAGTTGTGGGGAAGCCACATCTTTGTTGGGCTCAGATCTCTCCACTGAGTGTCAGAAATTCCTCCAGCCCTCTATAACATCTACCTGAGGGCATGAGATCAAAGAAGCTGCTGAGGCAGTCAAAGACCAATTCAGCCCTGGGGTGGCAAGGGTGAAGGAAGTTTTTGGGAGATGAGTGCCCTTGCTATTTCAAGTCAGGAGATGATTTTAAAAATCAGGCAGGAATTATGTTATGGCTGCATAAAGAGGTGATGGTAACAGGTGGGTTTTTTTTTTCTCCATTTATTTTGGGGGGTTTGTGCCTATTTGCTGCAGTTTTAGCACTTTTTAAAAAGAATGATCCTTGAGGAGGTGAAACATACAAGGAAAAAATATTTCCATTTGTAAGTGAGGTGTCTTAATTCCCTTGGATTATTAAAGAGTGAGTAAATTAGAACAAAAATATCTTGACCTAAAGCATGTCTTTTGAAAATGACTCCTGTTCATGTCTCCTGTTGCTTTCTTTCGACTGAAGATGGTTTTCAAATTTCACAGAATCACAGAATTGTCGTGGTTGGAAAGGACCTCTAAGATCACCGAGTCCAACCATACACAAACCTACAACTCACACCCTACCATCTCAGCCACCAGAGCATGCCCTCAAGGGCCACATCTACACCTTTCTTAAATACCTCCAGGTATTTAACTGGTGACTCCACCACCTCCCTGGGCAGGCTGTTCCAGTGCCTGACCACTCTGTCAGTCAAGTCATTCTTCCTAAGATCTAATCTGAACCTCCCCTGCCACAACTCCAGACCATTTCCTCAGGTTCTGTCATGATTCCCTTGGGAGAAGAGGCCAACACCCACCTCTCTACAACCTCCTTTCAGGTAGGTGTAGAGGGCAAGGAGGTCTCCCCTCAGCCTCCTCTTCTCCAAACTGAACATGCCCAGGACCAACACTCTGCTGGTACAAACTCAAGGATTTGCAAGGGGTTTTTGTAGTCCTCTGGAAGTCTTGTATTGGTAAGTATTTCTATAGGGTGCACACATGGGTGAGCCAATGTGTACATTTTTCACAGTGAGTAAAGCGTTGCAGTAAAATGCGATGTTTCCACTGAAAACTGTTGTCCAATTGTAACAAAGTCCAATCTGGAGTGGTACCTTCAAAGTCAATTTTGAATTCATGTGCCACTTTACTGTCATAACAAAAAATGCTTTCCACTTAGAATCTGTAGTGAACATTCAACCATGTATTTGGGCATTTTGCCCCATCCCCAAAGTATCTGTGATAAATAAATTAATCTCTCCAGTAACAATTCCATATTTTTGCTAATAGTTATTAGTTTACCGTTCTATTCTGTTGTGGATTCTTCTTGATGTAGAGGAAGCTCCTACTATTATAGTTTGCACCTACAATTCATGTAAAGACAAATCTATCAATCAAATTCTAGAAATCCAATAGCTGAAATGGAGCAGCTGTGTTTTATCCATCACCCAGCCCTGGAGTTCTGGGGAGTTCTGGGGAAGAATAACCCCCTGCACCAGGACAGGCTGGGGGCTGACCTGCTGGAGAGCAGCTCTGAGGAAAAAGACCTGGGAGTCCTGCTGGACCACAGGATGCCCATGAGCAGCAATGTGCCCTTGTGGCCAAGAAGGCCAATGGCATCCTGGGGGGCATCAGGAAGAGTGTGACCAGCAGGTCAAGGGAGGTCATCCTGCCCCTCTGCTCTACTCTGGTGAGGCCTCATCTGGAGTCCTGTGTCCAGTTCTGGGCTCCCCAGTTCAAGATGGAGAGGGAACTGCTGGAGAGGGTACAGCAGAGGGCCAAAAGTATGATCAAGGGAGTGGAGCATCTATCTTAGGAGGAAAGGCTGAGAGACCTGTATCTTTTTAGTCTGGAGAAAAAAAGACTGAGGGAGGATCTCATCAACACCCATAAATACTTCAAGGGTGGGTGTCAAGAGGATGGGGATGGACTCTTCAGTGGTGCCCAGTGAGAGGACAAGAGGAAATGGTCACAAACTTGTACATCAGAAGTTCCATCTAAACACGAGGAGGAACTTCTTCCCTTGGAGGGTGGCAGAGCCCTGGCAGAGGCTGCCCAGAGGTGGTGGAGTCTCCTTCTCTGGAGACATTCCAAACCCTCCTGGACATGTTTCTGTGCAACCTGCTCTAGGAGGACCTGCTCTGGACTAGATGATCCCCAGAGGTCCTTTCCAACACGATAGCATTATGTGATTCTGATGGTTTACAAGATTTCCATCTCTGTATTTACAGAGTATTAACTTCTTCCTTTTAAAATGGAACAAAGCTTCATAATAACTGGATGTTTTCAACCAAAACCTTCCCCTCAGAGATGGAAGAATCTTGTTTGACTAATTTCCTTCAGTTCCTACACTAGTTTCTAGTGCAGTTACTCTTTGCAGCTTTATGGTGGTACTTGCTTTGGTGATTCATGTGCATAAACCCATTTCTGACCTGAATCAGCAGATGTTCTTCCTCAAGTGCACCTGACTTTTTATTGAAAGCATGCTGAAAAGGGTATTCTGCTTTGATAAGGAAAGCTAATTTATTTTTAACTACTGGGCTCTTTGTTTTTTTTTCTCTATCATACCCTCAATGAATATTGCTGTTTCTCCTCAGTTCTGCCAGGCAGGACAAGGAGCCTCACTGGCTCCGGTTAAAATGACAAAAAAGTGCTTTTCTTTTCAAGGGAAACCTCACCTTTCTAACAGATTTCTCCTGGTAGTCTCTGCAAGCTGTCTCCCTTGCTGATGAGTGAGCACAGCACGTGGACTCAGCACCGCAGCAGGCCGGGCCATGTGTGGCTCCTGCTCTGTATTAAGTTGAAGGGTGTGCAATAGATTCCTGTAGCCTGCAGATTAAGGGTAGAGGTGGAGAGTGACCATTGAGACTTCTTCACCATTTCAGTTCCCAGCTATTCAGGGTACAGAGAGGGTGCAAGGATAGGCATAAAGAGGATTCTGGGCATGTTTTTGCTGGGCCTGACTTAAACTCTAGTTCAGTATCTCCTAAAAATGGCACCTTTTAAAATTTTTTTTAATTATTCTCCCCTCCCCTTTCACAGGGCTCATCTGTGGGGCCTCATCTCCCTCCCCACCTCTTGTTGCTGAAATTCCAGGCAAAGAAATAGCCAGCTCCTCAAGAACTGACTGGGATGAGTGGGGGATGACTGGCTGCAAGCATAAACCCTGCTGGCCATGACTGGGCTGAGCTGAGGGTCTGCCAACAATTAAAGGATTGAAGGTAGATGGTTGTCGCTGGAAGCACGCAAAAGCACTTTATTTCCTCCCCCACCCCTTGAACCTTCTGTGACTCAGAGTGAAACCCTGCTGTACACATCAAACTCTTCCAACTGTGTGAACTGAAGGAATTTGGCATTTCACAAGAGCACTCAGCATTTTAGGGAAATGGACTATAAATGAGTACAGTGAATAGTTATGCATACATGTTAAATGTAATATAAACCAGTTTTGCCTCATGACCGTGTTGCAATAATGGAGTCATGACTTGTCCATAGAAAAAAAAAGAAGGTATGATTCAGATGACCCTGGGAAATGAGCTTTTACAGTGAACTGGAAAAATAAAGCTGAATTTCACAATATTATGTTGTATAATTACATCAGTTTTGTATGGTAATTGTGATTTGCTTTTGTCTTTTGAAGGCAGCTATCTAGTAATTTAACACTGTATTTGTCAGCAAATGAACAGGTATTTCCTGCACAGACTCTAGATTAAATCTTAAAAAGTGACAATGTAGAGTTTGACCTCCATAGCTGCTGCCTGATAAAATAGAAGTATGTTGTTTAAAGTATGCAGTTGACAAACATTTAGGCAAAGGCTTCAGGTATCGGGGTGATACTGTTCGCAAAGAATACCAGCATTTACGGATCATTCCTATCGTCGCTGCTCTTCTCTCATATTCACAATCCTTTAATTACGTGAATGCCAGAAGGATAAATTCACAAAAACTGAAAATCACTTTACATATAACTTAGTGGGGGTAACAATGTCTAGAACCTGTTTTAGAGAAGCCACGACAGACCTCTTTGGTTCAGCAGCCTGCCTCAACAGGAAACGACTTCCTCTAGCACGCAAGGAAATAAATAAAGGTCAGATGGTTCTGGTGTCTGCATTTACTCTGCCCAGTTCTACCAGTAAAACAGGAAGTTTTCTATTAACATTGCTCCAGGTTTCCTGGTAACAATAGCACCAAAATAAGGACCAGATTCTCCCTAGGTGAAATTCACTCCTCCCGCACAAAGCCCTATGCCTGCAAAGAGTCTGCAAAGAAAAAAAAGCTGGAGTAAGATGTGGAAGCTGCTGAATTCATGTGTAAGCACCAGGCTGTGATCCATACCAGCTTACAGGGGTCAGGTACTCGGCTGCCACTCAAAGGGGGTGGACACCTTTGTTCTTAAAGCCTTTTTGAGAATTCCAGAGCCCTGTAAGGCGTAACAGCCTCCCACTACTTGCTGAGGGTATGGTATGTATGTGTACATATATATGAACAGCGCCTTGGGTATTCAAAAATCCATGCAGGAGAAAATGAAGAGCACAGTGTGCAGCTTCTCAGCTGGGGAGAAGCAGCAGCCCTGCTGAGCTGTACTGCTCGTGAAGTGTTCTACCTCTACAGGACTTTCCTCGCAGACCCCACCTGACTCCTGCCCTTACGTGCTCTCCAGCTCAGCCAGAAAGACAGGGAAGGGGCTGTGAGTTGATGGTTGGCAAACTCTGACCCATGGGGGGGTTCAAGCGAAAGGAAGGGCTTCAAGTCAGCTGCAGGCACGTGGGATGTTCCACCTAACTGGAATGGGGGTCATGTTGAGGTATGTTTTCCTTGGCTGCTTTTTTTTTTTTTTCCTGAAACGTGCAATTAGTAAAAATACAATATTTACAACATTACAAATGAAAAGTCAGTGTCTGAAGTGTTACAAAATGGAATATCCCCCCGTGCAGGGGGTGAACTATTTTCCTTGGGGATCAGCCACAAAGCTGTTTTCAATACAGAGAACAATAAACTTATTACTGCAGCTAAATACTTTCTGATCAAGAAGCTTGCCCATCTTCAGCGGTGACGCTTGTCCCACAGCTCCCACCTCAGCTGTGTGCCAGGCTTCACAGTAGCTGTTAACCAGTCGGATCCCATTTGCAGTGGAACCATGCCATACCACTTTTTGAGGCCTGAAAGGAAATGTTAAGAAGTTATTTCCTGAAAAAGTCTCTTTTTTTCTCGCTTTCTTCAACTATATATATGGTGACCCGCATTTCTGCTTTCCCTCTGCTTGAAGCAGACAGTGGGTGGGGAAAGACAAACATAGAAAGGAGAGGAAGGAGAAGAGAACCTGCTACCCCATTCATAGGTTATCAGAAATGGAAGAGAAAGATGGCACAAAGGAGAAATTTTGGTCACATTTTTAGTAGGCCAAGATATTGCTACTTGTACTGCCTGGTAAAAGTCAATGTCACATAAAACCTACAAAGGGTAATGTAAACTCACCAAGATGGGTCGGTGATGACGTTCCTCCCATCAAAGGAGTATATTGGAACATGAGTGTCCAGTTGTGCACCGTTTCCATTAAATATGGATTCCCAGTTACTGAAAAGTGTTTCTCCCTGTTAAAATTTCAAAGCCATTTTTACAAACAAACAAACAAACAAACAAATCAAAAATCTACATCTTACCTGACTTGGGCAGAGTTATCTCTGCATCTGAAATCTTATCTGCATTTGAGAACACTGGTGATTGCAGCTTTCACAGCAGTTTCTGCAGGGTGGTCCTGAACTAACCTGCCTCATCTCTGTGCTAATAGCTCTCTGATCCATACCTCTGCCTCATAGTTGCATCTCCATTCTCTTGTCACGCCCAAGATCCAGTTTGTTCCTCTCCATTTCCACTGTTCTTCTCCTTCTAACTGTCTGAGGAGCTGGTTGAAAACTTGCTTTAGAACTACTTACTGTAGCTACCGAGAAAACCCAGAGGTGATTTGTATTGGAACTTCTGGTGAGGTCACTGCTTTGTGAAAAGCGTTGCAAACCTTCAAGTCAAGGGCTTTGCATCAGGCTACCTCTCCAACTGCTTTTGGGTTTTTTCCACTCCAAGCTGAAACAATATGGTCTTTACAGGTTTGTTTCCGAAGCTCTGGATTTGCATACCCATCAGAGCAGCATCCCCTCCTGCGTGTTCCAAGCACCACGTGTCATTCCTGGAGGTTTCTTTGGCCACTGGCTCTGGGCACCAGCCAAGGTCACAGAGACAGGGCTTTTGATTTGCTTCAGTTTTACAGCATTTGTGTTTATGTGAGACCACAGAACGACTCACACTTTGGGCTGCCCTCTCGGATTCACAGGGGTAAATTCAGCATCACTCCTAAGCTCGGAATTTGCCTTCAGAAATGAGAAACCCAGATATTTTAGCCTACCATATACCCTTTGATCATACCAGAAGGTAGGACATATTGTCTGTCTTTGAGAAATGATCACCCTCAATTGGATGAGGGAATAGAGTGCACTGTCAGCAAGTTTGCTGATGACACACAACTGGGAGGAGTGGCTGACACACCAGAAGGCCGTGCTGACATTCAGTGGGACCTGGACAGGCTGGAGAGTTGGGTGGGGAGAAATTTAATGAAATAGAACAAGGACAAGTGCAGAGTCTGGCATCTGGGCAGGAACAACCCCAGGTACCAGTTGGGAAATGACCTGTTGGAGAGCAGTGTAGGGGAAAGGGACCTGGGGATCCTGGTGGACAGCAGAATGACCATGAGCCAACACTGTGCCCTCATGGCCAAGAAGGCCAATGGCATCCTGGGGTGTATTAGAAGGGGGGTGGTTAGTAGGTCACGAGAGGTTCTCCTCCCCCTCTACTCTGTACTGGTGAGACTCCATCTGGAATATTGTGTCCAGTTCTGGGCCTCTCAGTTCAAGAGGGACAGGGAACTGCTGGACAGAGTCCAGAGAAGGGCCACAAAGATGATGAAGGGAGTGGAGCATCTCCCNTTTCCCCACTGATATAAAAAACTATCCAGAAAGTCCAACACCATCCCGTTGCTTTGTCAGCAACCTGCTCCAAGAAGCCTATTCTCATTATTCTCATAGTCTTAGTTCTACCCTTAGCCTTTATAAAACGCTGGTTGGGTTGAAAATTTACTGCTCTTGCCATTTTTTCAGGATTTTGGGTCACCTCCAGCCCATCCTCGTACAATCAAGTACTAAGCACTTATTTTTACCTTCAGATTGACGATGGGTAAATGGTATCGGTCTGTTTTTCTGACGACTGTGGCCAGATCTTGCAAATGTGACGAGAGGAAGGCTCTGTAGGTAGATGTCAGACCCGCCAGCTGGGCCTGTTGGAAACACTGGAAATCCGCTCGCATGTCACCAGAAAACGGCGAGTTTAAAGCCACCAGATGCAGCTGGGGAAAAATAAAAAGAAAAGCCACCACAGTTTTTTTCTTTCTTTTTTTTTTTTAAAGTTTATAACAGTAGGAAGACAAATATTAGAAACAAAACCAACAACCCCCAGCCAGCCTGCCAGCACGAGTACCTTCCGTACCAGGTAGAAAAGTTATTTGCTGCCATAACATGACATTTCTTCAAGCTATGAGACCCACAGCAGAACTACCTACTTCTCTTTGAGCATTGAGGAAACCATGAAGGTTATATACTCCAAAAAAAAAAAGAAAATTCTTTGAAGAGCAGCTAATGTTTTTTTTTACGCAGAAGCCTTGGTGTTATCCCACAAACACAATCCCAAATCCTACAAGCACGGAAATAGGTAGTAAGAAGTGAGAGTACACCACTCAAAATGTCACTGTTACCAAAGACAAGAAGCAGTGGGCTTAAGTAAAACAGAACAGATGCAAGAACTAATCCACATTTTCGGGGGTTTGGGTGGCAGGGGGAGGCAGGGAGGGTGTTTGGTATAACTGAGCTACCTTTGTCTAAATATTTTAAAGTATTTTAAAGAAAGGCTTAGATTCAAAAGTGTCTATCTAAAACATGCAGCACCACAAAGATCAAAAATATTTCAGTGAATATTTTAATGATTTAATTGTAACACTATGGTTAACTTAAAACCAATCATTAAGTGAATCATTCCTAACTCAGAAGGAGGTTTTGTCTTTTTCTTTTTCCTTTGAGATGGGAAAGGGGCTAAGATAATGAGAACACATCTGCAGGAAACAATTTAAAATTGTCTCTGAGATGTCTGAACCAGTTACAGAAGTGCGTTTGTAAATTTCTGAATTATCACAAATCTGGCCCAGGGTGCAAACACAGCTAAGCAGTTCCCATACAGATCTGATACTCACTGCTGGTTTTCCAGTGTTCATATTTGATACTGGACTCGGTGCTGGAAGAGACTGAAACCCCTGTGGGTTTAACACATGCAAAGAGAGATGTTAAACACGTTACTCAGATCAGAACTTTAGACACTCAATAATTCTCAAAATAAACCAAGCATAGAACACTGGAGAATCTGAAATGGTCTTGTGTCTGAAAGATAAAGAACACTGAAGCCAGAATATTCTACCTACATATCACGGATTTGGTGTGTCACATAAACACAGGTTGGAAAGCAGTCCTGGCCAGAGCTGCTTCTCTAGACCTGAGAGCACACATTGCACAGTGCTCTGCCAGAGCTGGTGTCAGGGCTGGATTGCAGCCGGAGTCCTGCCTGGAAGCAGCCTGCTCTTGGCAGGAGCAAAAGAACAGTTCAGAGCAACTAAAACTGAAAGGGTAAGGGGGATGTGGAAAGAGAAAATGTAGCGGGTGGGAGTATTTCTCAAGGACTTGGTACTCCCCCTTCCTAAGCAACTGGCACACGGAGACCAGGTTGACAATCTTCAGAGCTGTTTCAGGAACAGCAAAGCTTTCTCCCCTAGGAATGATCTAGACATTTCCCAGCACACTAAATGAACTTCTCTTTGACCTGCTCTAACTTTTTCTTCATTTCTTTCCAGCCATCTTCCTTCTCACTGCTCCTTCCTAGCATTTTCTTGTCCTTTCATTGTCTCAGCAGTCAAATCAATTAACTTGTCATCAGTGAGACTGTTCTCTGTCCCCTTCACCACTTCTTGACTGTCATCCCCCTGCAATTTCTTTGGACGCGCAATACATGTCCAAATACATTCTACAATAACTTGTAGAATGAGGTCAGGGACAAAGTGACAATTGAGGCTTTAGAACAGACCCTCAGCACACTGTGGGATGAGCTACTTGTAGGTGATGATAACGTACCCTGAATACAGGACTATGAGCTCTTAAATTCGGCTTTTGAGAAACAATTTTCTGAGGTTCTTTGCAAGGGACCAGGGCTTGGTATGACTGATAGGACTGGCTTCAGTGTTATGAAACAGAATACTATTGTGCTTAGTTGGCTTTTTTTTGTTGTCCTGCTTTTTGTAGATGTTGCTTTGTAGTCTTTAGAGTCTCAGAAGATAATGGAAACAGATGACTCAGGGACTTAAAGGCTGGGGGACTTGGGTGTTTTTAGTCTGGAGAAAAGAAGGCTGAGGGGGGATCTCATCAACACCTATAAGTACTTCAAGAGGAAGGGGCCAGTCTTTTTTCAGTGGTGCCCAGTGAGAGGACAAGAGGTAACAGGCACAAACTTGTACATAACAAGTTCCATCTAAACATGAGGAGGAACTTCTTCCCTTGGAGGGTGGCAGAGCCCTCCAAGAAGGCTGCCCAGAGAAGTGGTGGAGTCTCCATCTCTGGAGACATTCCAAACCTGCCTAGATATGTTTCTGTACAACCCGCTCTAGGAGGACCTGCTTTGGCAGGGGGTTTGGACTAGATGATCTCCAGAGGTCCCTTCCAACCCCATAGTGTTCTGTGATTCTGTGAGTGGCCAGTGCAAACCAATTTGCAGGTTTATGTTGTGTCAACAATATGTGCCTGCAACTTGTGCCAAGTGTATTGCCTGTTTTTTCACACCTAGACTCAGTTTCCCACAGTCCAATATTTTGTACTTACATGGCTTGATAGGGCTGGAGGAGGAAGGCTGTCGGCAGGAATAGGAATTAGCTCGCCAAGCTGAAGGAACCCAAAAGGAAAAGCAAACAAAACTATATCACCAGGAGCTTCTGAACTAAAAAAATAGGACTCTCTCCACCCACACTTCTCCACTCCTGTAAAAAACATCTGTAGCAACCCCCATTTTGAGCAAGGGAGCTGGAAATGATTAGGATACTGGAAGGGATTAGGATATAGTACAATAGTACCTGCAGTTTTCTCCATCCATTTCGAACTCGGATGAAAACCTCACTGGTTTCACTCAGATAGATGAGTGTACCTTCTGCTACCAAATGAACTTTATCCAACATACCCTCAATGTTGTGGAATGTTGTAACCTGTCGCGTGAGAAAGCGAAACACGCTTCATCAGACACACAAAACATTTTTTAAGTTAAGTTGTTAAATTGAAGCTTCATTTGAACACATAAATGCCAAGGCTTCTTCCGTAGGAAATGCTCATAAAGGCAGTTTTACATTGTTTCATACAAAGAGCTTCTTGCTACTTTGGCACATCAGCATCATCATTCTGTGGACTGGAGTAGAACTACACCACTAGTTACTTTTGCACAGAGTGAAGTCTGTTGCATCTCTGTAGTTTAACAATCCAGATCAAAATGGCAGAGTTCAGAACAGATTTGATAAGGGTAATAAATATCACGCAGAGTTCTAGATACATCCACTATCTGTTATATTTTCCTTAGTGGTGTTGCAATCTCTTTTCTCTAAGGGTGTTTTCTTCCACCCCTTTTGTTGTTTCCAGATGCCACTAGTTTACACAGCAAGTGTCTTTCAATTTGTCTTTTAAAGATCATGAGGAGGCTTAAACCAATGTCTGTCAGATACGGACGTTGCACCTACTACCTCTGCCTTTGTCACCCGGGGATAAGAACACAGTCCTCTTGAAGATGGGTTGCTTCTATGATCTTTGATAATTGCAGTTAGAGTAAAATCAGGGGCAAGTTTCTTAAGAGTGTCATTTCTTGACACTTCTGTGCCATTTCTTTTTCAGTTCTTCAGTGTCAGAAGGCAGATAAGTGCTTTATGGATCATGCAGACCCTACTATAGATTGGCATATTCTTTTTCAATGTTGATTTTGACCCAAGCAGGCCTTGATCTCCTAAGACAATAGCTCCCAGCCTGTAACTGCAATCTTCTACCTTGGGGCAACAGTCTTTGAACATCCATTTCTCCCCTGATCTGTTATCATTGCCAGGTCCTGATTTTTCATGAGAGAAGGCAGTCAGCAGAGGCATGACACTGTGGTGGGAAGGCATTAAGAAACTTACACTCAGATTGGTGTGAGTTCATTTGATATGATGTCGATGACCTGAAAGTCTGCTTGTTCATTCTCGAATGATTGCCAAAAACATCCAGCAAATTTGCTTTTCTATCATAAGGTGAGAATGTGGAAAAGGAAAGACTTGCAATAAAGCCCCTCTGCTGGCTTGATTAACTTTTTTTTTTCCCCAGAAACTATGAACACTTAATTTAGAAATTAACAAGACAGAAGTCTTAGTTGTCATTTTTGCCCTGCATGGATATCTGGAATACAATTCTGATTGGATTCATGCAATAAGAAAAGGAAGCCATTAAATTTATATTTATTCTATGTACAACAACTTTTAGATTTGCTAAAAAAAATCTACAGTTTTCTTTTTAGAATGAAATTATGTATATTAATGGGGTTTAATTCGGTAATGTAAAGCGTTTTTTTCATGGAAGCTGGGCATTCAGTAGTTATTCTAGTATCTCAGCGGGCTGAGTGGCCACACTCTTCCAGAGACATTGCTTTGAACATGGAATATGCACGTTGAATGACTTTAGCATGCCATCAGTCTTGCCCTTGTTTGAATTCTACCAAGGCAATTGACAGACTTCTCCTCTCATCACTTTTCCCAGCTATAGGGATTCCCTGCTGAGTAAGTATGGGGTTCAGAAAGCATTCTAATAAATAAAAACACAGGACAGATCTTTCCCTCCTCTCTCAGCGTTACCAATGAGCACCAAAAGATTTGAAGCAAGGTTTCAACAGCAAACTTCCTCCTTTTGCTGTCTTACCAGGTTCCTGGTTGCAGGTGGCCCTGGCTCTCCAGGAGGTCCTGGTGGCCCAGGCATTGCGGCTGCTAAAATAAAACAAGCATATAATACGTGTTGAAAATATTTTTTTTTTGTTTTGAGAAAGAAGGTGAGTGACTTAAAGACACAACCTAGTGATGGTGTCTGGGTGTAGGGGGAGACTTAGTCAAGTTCTGAATAGGTGTGTTCAAGCCAACTACAGGAAATGCATTCTAAGGATTGTTTGAAAGGCAATGGTGAAACTTAGCCTTTCCTCTGTTACCTCGGGGGTTAAGGTAAACAAATTGCAATCTGTTGTAGACACTCCGCAAATGAAGAACCACATCTACTTAACTTGACCAGAATGCTCTTCTGTTAGCTGCTAGTGGAGAGAAAGAACGTGCATGTGGAAGAGGAAGAACTTTTAGCTCCTGCCCATATAGGCTTTGAGCAAGTTGTATTTTTCGCCCTAAAAGCAACTTTTCCTTAGATACAAAATTCACAAGAGTAAACTCAGCTTATATTTCAAAGCAAAAAAGAATTCTCCTGTGATGTGAACTCCTACAACTGCATCTAGTACCTAGTAACTGTCTCTACTTCAAAACTGAATTCCTGCACTGTGAGCTGAAACTCCCTGTTTTCTGCAGTAAAAACTCATTTATTTTAAGGAAGGAACGAAGGAAAGACAGAGAAGACAGAAAGCAAGCATTCTGCATCCTGTACAAACACACAGCATGATAATGGTAACTGAATCTGTTATAAGAAAGAGCTTCTACACCACACACACACACACACACACACCCCCCTCTGTTGAGCATCGTGGTGTGTCCAGCAGGGCTCTGTAGCTGAGATCTGGGCAGATCTTGTATTAACCTTAAGTAGAAACCCCTTCTGTAGAGGAAAAGAATGGGCAGGGAAATAGGTCCAGGGGTATCCAGGAGAGTATGCTCCTCCACTTCTGGGAGGAAATATAAAGGCCTCAGTAAGAAATCTGATTAGGAACAGGTAAGCATGCAAGCTATTATGACATGAAAGAAGGAGATCTAATGGTGGATAGTTGTTAAACTTGGATAGTTGGTGGATAGTTGAACACAGGGAAGTCTAGCATGTCCCACTCATTATGGTAGTGAACCTGGAGTCTGAAACATGCACAAAGAACTCTAAGGTTCAGCTCCTAACCATTCCCCAACTCCTACCTTGCTGGACAATTGCACACAGCGTATAGATGCTCTTAGCTATGCAAGAAGTGCTATAATCCCAAATATGGACAGAATTGGTCTTCAAAATCAAAGCAGAAATGGAAGAATGTAGCAATATTCTCCCAAACCACACTTTGGAGAAATTTTGGTGAGCACATCTGGTAGCCCTTGCCACAATAACCAAAGCCCACTCATCCACACCTTACTGGATGCAACAACTAAATGGACTGAATACGAGTGACAGAAGATAAGCCAAATGAGTGTACCTTCTGCCTTCATAATTTTCAAAGGGATCAGGATCACAGTGATCTTCAGTGAAAGTGGAGCTACAGATTCCCCTCAACCCCCTCCAATACATTCAGTGAAGGAAAAGTATTGACTGTCTTCTCTTTTATTGTAGATTTTTACTCTGAAGTAGTTTGATAGTCTTAATAAAGGATTGTAAGATGAATTTTTAAAATATAGATTGAACCATTGAAGAGTCAATAAAGACCAACCCTGAGAGCACTGCTGCTTTCCAGAGCCTGTGTTTTACTGATCTGTACCTCTTGAATTAGGAGACTGCAGTTATGCACCAATAAAGCAAGTTCTAGGGTTCAAAAATGTTTGCTTTGGTGAAATCCAGAGGAACTGTGAAATCACCTCATACAAATTGAAGAATCTATGCTCTGAACCATTTCCAAGGATTCTCCAGAGCAGTTCCTTCACACCAATGGCAGGGAAAAGGGGTTCACTTCTCAGAAGCGTTCAGAGCTATTTATCTGCAGATAAACCATTGCTCCTTCCCCGTATCACAGCATGTGAGACACCTATTACAGTGATTAAGAACTTTAACAGATATAACTGTGCCTTGGAGACAGGAAATAAATAAATATCTGTGTGCATAACATTTAGTACTATGGACATTTATCAGTGGTCTGCCTACAGAACCTTCTTACAAAGCAAAAAGGAAAATGTGTAGGAGGATGACAAAGACTAATGGCAGAGATGAAAAGTGGAAGTATAGGGATAGAGTACTAATAATGGTTTGTTTTGTCTGTCTGGGTCTCTTGGCTAATATTCAAAAGTGCTTAATGTAAATTACACAGGAAAAGGGCTGAAGGCCTTTATGGATGCTGAGGATCTCTCCACAGTGTGATGATCTAATTCAGGTACAGGCCTACGTTCCAATGCTGAACATATTAAGGATTTATTCTTTCTCAAATGTTCTTCAGAGGATGAACACTTCTGATAAACACTCAATTCATAGTATTTACCGCATGACAAACTGGAAATCTCACCTTGTCCCTGGGCAGCTGTATATACCAGTCTGACCAGGTTCAAGGAATACTGGGAGAGAACAAATTGGAGGCAGAGGTCTGCTCCCTGAACTAGCATATTGGAGGCACGGGTCTTCTGGGGAAACAGACTGATGGTTAGTTCTCAGAAATGGAGATCTGTATTAGCCACACCTGCCCAATGTTTAGGCAGGACAGATCTGCATTCTACTGTCTCTGTTCAGTTAACAAGTCCCTTTCTGTTAGTACACCACCTTCAGCTGAGATCAAGGAATGCTTTACTCTGGTTTTACCTGGCTAGACCCTCAGGCAGAGTAATGCCAGAGGAGCCCAGGACCCCATCCACCAGAACCTAGTCTATGGGCTGGATATTAACTGCATGAGGCTTGTCACTAGCAGACCTGTGACCCAAGAGGACTCAGAAGCACAAATGCCTTGAATTGTGATATGGCCACGTATTCCCTCTAACGCAAGTTTAAGATGATCCACCTGAAGCTCCAGTGCCACCTTGTAGCCAAAGTCCCTCCCCTGCTGTTTATATTTGTGGCACATTTTATTCCTTTGCTAATCCAGCAAATTGAAAATCATTACAGGTGCAGTAACCAACCCTCCCAAAGTTTTCTTTCCATTCAGCATCTGCACAACAACTAGTTTTTAGAAGCAGTTCTCCAGCAATGTCATTCTGGACCTAAACTCTGCTGTGGGTAGTTGCCTTCACATCAGAGAATCATAGAATCATTTAGGTTGGAAAAGACTTTTGAGATTACTGAGTCCAACCTAGCACTACCAAGTCCTCCACTAAACCATGTCCCTCAGTGCCACATCAGCATATCTTTGAAATACCTTCAGGGATGGTGACTTAACGACTTCCCTGGGCAGCCTGTTCCAACACTTGATAACCCATTCAGTGCACAAATTTTTCCTAATATCCAACCTAAACCTCCCCTGGTGCAGCCTGAGCCTATTTCTCTTGTCACTTGGGAGAAGAAACTGACACCCACCTCTTTCACAACCTCCTCTCAGGTAGCTGTAGAGAGCGATAAGGTCTTCCCTTGAGACAGTCCCCGTAGTGCTGCATGGGGTTGGTGTGACCCAAGTGCAGGACATGGCACTTGGCCTTACTGAACCTCAACCCATTGGCCTTGGCCCGTTGATCCAACCTGTCCAGATCCCTCTGTAGAGCCATCCTACCCTCAAGCAGATCAACTCTCCTGCCCAACTTGGTGTTGTCTGCAAACTTCTAGAGGGTGCACTCCATCCTCTTGCTACTTTTCTGATGAAAATGTTAAACAGAACTGAGCTCTGGAGAACACCACTTGTGACTGGCTGCCAAGTGGATTTAACTCCATTCACCACAAGAAGAATATCTTGAGCCACATTGACATCTTCCTAAATTTAGTCAACTGCTCAATTTGATGGATTTTGTAAAGCTCTCAAGGCAACCTGTCTGCTGTTATGGTTTGAGGAGCTCACAATAACCTGCTAACAATATAAAATATACAAGGGTTATACTCAGCTAACGATATCAGCAGGGAGCAGGGGACACCAAATGTCGGACACTACCAGCACTACGGCTGCAGGAGGACGGGAAAGGCTCTCAGAGATCTGTCACCATGGGGCAAAAAGTTCTCAGAATCAGAGTCATCAAGGAAGAGAAAGAGCTTCTCAGCAAACTTTCTAATTTATATTTGAATGTGACATTCATGGTATGAAATAATCTTGTTGTCCAGCTTGGGTCAAGTTCCCAGGTCTTGGTCCTGCACCTGGCAAGCTTGAAAACACTGAGACTTTGAAACCCACGTAGCATAGCTGGCTATAAAGTAAATATTTTCCCAAATTCAGACACTAGAGTCTTCTAAAAGTGCAGTTTTCTCAAGCATTAGGAGAGAAATTAGAAATTGTATTGCTCAAACCAGGACAACTGCCTTCCAGCTAGAGTCCCAGCAGGGTTTGCCATGCAACAGTGCTCCCATGGCACCAGCCAGTGAAAACTCTTTGCAGAGAAATTGTCCCTTTTGGGCTCCCCGTTCCAACTCACCCCCCCAGGGAGAAACTGCTAGAGAGCAGGAGGACAGAAGGGATCAACCTGATTCAGGTGGGCTGATGGAAGAACGGGTATGTAAAGGAGGTGGCAGTGTGTGGGGAGGGTGCATACTTATGCGCTTGCATGTACAGTGAAAAGCATAATCACACTCTCTCACCTGAGCCATATATTGCAGGGGGCCCTGGTGGGCCTGGTGGTCCAGGAGGTCCAGGTGGTCCAATTTTTCCATAACCTGGTAAGCCAGGTAGGCCAGGTAACCCCGGTGGTCCCCTGGGCCCGATAACCGAATCCCCTTTTGGTCCCTATTGGTGATAAAAAGAAGGGTTTTTTTAATGCATTGGTTTCAGTGCTGTAGGGCTTTCATCTCTGGTGGCAACATTTTCTGAAGGTCTGCTGCCAGACCACTGTTCAGACATGAGTCTGCACGTAATGTTCTTCAAGGAGGCATGGATGTTAGTGGAAAATGGAAAAATTAACTATATACTAAACTAAATTCAATAATTTAAGTTCAATAATTTAAGTTTCAGAAAGCTTTCTGAAAGTTCCTGCACGTATTCCTGAGTAGCTGATACCTCCAAAACTCTCCATAGCACTCTCAGAGTCCTGGACCTCAACTCTGCTCCTGCTGAGACTACTTGCTTTGATGTGCTTGTAAGATAAGAGCTTGTCTGAAGGTATGTGGTGGAAAGCCTTTACATGAAATGTGTCTATACAGGGTGTATAGATGTTTGTCTCATGACAAATGTTGCCTTCTCCATCCTGATCAAATGTCAGCTCGTAGCCTTTAGGCAATCCAGCTGCCAGTCTTCCAGACTAAAAAGGCTCCAGCTCTCTACATTTCCAGTTTAGCAGTGTGTCTTCAGCCTGAATGAGGAGGGCTCAAGCTCCCTGCACTCAGACTGGTCTGCATACATGTAACAGCTTTTGGACCCTGGACTAGGGAGAAAACTCAGCCTCTGAAGGATCTCAGCTGCGACTGGTCTGCATACATGTAACAGGTTTTGGACCCTGGACTAGGAGAGCTCAGCCTCTGAAGGATCTCAGGCCTCTGAAGGAACTCCTCCTTGTTCCAGTGGAACAATTCCTAAGCAGGGAGATGGTTCTCAGCAACGTGGAACAGTGTCAGGAGGATTTTTTGAAGGCGGTCTTGCTAACCTAACCCTTCATCCTCAGCTCTCACTCACCCATTCATGCTCCTTGCACAGAACGTGACGGTAGAGTAGATGCAATGAGAACATTTGTTGCCAAATCCCAGGGGATAAACTACATTTCATTCCAAAGCAGCTGTGGTGGCAATTGCCAGTAGATAAAACAACTAGGTAGAGATTAGAGAGAAGCTGAATGCTATAGGAATGATCCAGATGTGTACACACTGGACTTTTCATTCATGCTTTTGGGTTACTGGAACAGAAAAGATTAATTATATAGGTGTCTAATAATTTTCAAGTCAGCCTCTCTAACTTTTTATAGCTTATTTTTGCCCTTTTGGGGATATAAGCAGTAGTGTCAGAAGTTATTTATCGTGCTTTGATTTAAAATGGTGTTAATAGCATGCATATACATACTGATGTACTAGACAGCTGAGCATCACATTATGTCAGTTTGTCATAGCAAATGAATTCTGTGCACAACAGGGAAGTGTCTGTGTTTAAGCCCCTCTTGTATTCACCCACATACGAGTTTTTATATAGTTCTTAGAGTCATCTTGATGTTTGTCTCCTTTTGGTGCCTTCTGAGTAAAAACAATGGGTACCCACAACTATTGCTATGCTAGAACTTGCATGACTTACAACCAATCCTGGTCTTCCAGGTGGTCCAGGAGGTCCTGTCAGAAAAAACCCTCCATTTGGTTCTCCTTTTTCTCCTTTTACACCAGTGACTCCGTTGTCTCCCTTTTCACCCTTTAAAGAGAATATATTTTAAAACATTGAGCTGAAATGAGATCAGAACTCTGTGTGCTGGTCTTTTAAAGTTATATGAGCTTAATAAAGAGAAGCATCTGCTTAAAAACTTTTTGACATCACTTCCTTCTTCAGCGATATGGAATGAATTGAGGCTGCAACGCTCTCTCAGGGCAGGGGTAGGGGAGGTTGGATTAGGTGGAGGCAGAGAAAATACTTCTGTTGCTGCCTTCCTGCTATTCTCCCCATCAAAACCTTGTTCTGTGCTGTGGCTGGCAGCAGGGAGAAAGTCAGAGGAAGCACCAAAGCCTGGCTTTCTGCTCTTCTCCATCGTCAAGGAAAAAGTAAAGCAAGAATGACATAGAATGCACAGAAAAATATCAAATTAGGCAGTGAGAGAAGATCACGGTGCAAAGGATGAGAGAGAAGAGGGCTGTGAACCCATGTCACAGAAGGGTAACACCACGCAAAACTGCAGACACTTTGAAAGACGTGTCTCCTTCTGTCCTTCATAAATCACTTAGCTTGGGGAACAGTTCACAGAATCACAGAATATCAGGGATTGGAAGGGACCTTGAAAGATCATCTACTCCAATCCCCCTGCTGGAGCAGGAACATCTAGAGCAGGGCACACAGGAACGCGTCCAGGCGGGTTTGGAATGTCTCCAGAGAAGGAGACTCCACAACCTCCCTGGGCAGCCCCTTCTAGTGTTCCCTCACCCTCACTGTGAAGAAGTTTTTCCTCATATTGAAGTGGATCTTCTCTGTTCTGGCTTGCACCCATTGCCCCTTGTCCTATCATTGGATGTCACTGAGAAGAGCCTGGCTGTAAGATAGGTATGAAGAAGTGTTTAAATACTAGCTCATTATCTCTCTGTGCAAGATGAGCCACAGCAATTGCAGGTTCCTCCTCACCCTTTTTTCTTCTGTTTATCTAATGGGCTTTTTTTTTTCCTTTTGATTTTTTTCCATCTACTTTGATTCACATTTCTGAGAAATAAACCTGTGAAGAGGCAAAGAGCAAAGCAAGAAGGGGAGGCAGCTGCAGAAATCCACTAGGGATGGCTACATATAGGTGCTCCTCGGACTCTTTCTTTTTAGTTTCCCAGTAAACAGGACTAAGAAGCTTCCTGTACGGCACACAGTTGTGCAGAGACTATGGACTAGAGGAAAAATGAGTTCTTTGTAGCTAAAGGTGTAAAGCTACAGCCACTGTATGATCAAAGTCATATCAGCTCGTGCCATGCATGGGGCACTTCATGTCATCAGAATAACTAGGCATGCTCAGCCAAGCAGAAAGAAAATCTGAAAACCAGATGGTACCAGTCCTTCAAGGAAATTGACAGCAGACTCGTTTTAGTGGCATTATTAAACAACAGTTTGATTCTTTTTTTTTTTTTTTCAGATCTTCTACTGATTAAGAGCCTTGTTCACTTAGAAACATTTAAAATAATATTGCTCTAGTATTAATTCTTGTCACCTGATGCAGCCTGGAGAAAAATGGAACAGAAAGAGACCAGACACATGAAGGTATGGGTATATTTTCTTGTAAGAGATTCCTGGAAAAGTAATTTCCATCACTTCAACTTATTTTATTCAATGTATTTAAAAGATAAATAGTATTACACAGAAGTGATCTCCCCCACCACCACGCGTTAATTGTTGCTAAATTTTTCTGGAAGCTCTTTAATGGATGTCTCTTACCTGAGCTGGCATGGAAACAAAAGCCCTCATTTCTGGCAGATAATTTATCCCAACTTATGTTAGGTAACAGTGAATTATGACTCACTTTAGAGCCACCAGGAAGGTAAAAAGCCTGGGTAACAACGTTTGTTTTTTTTTTTCAAAGTAATCTGTATCTACTCCTGACATCCTCTATCTCTACACTCGTAACAAACTTGTCTATGCAGCCAGGGTTTAAGAAATTACTCTGCTATCAGTTTTGTGTATTTTACCACACTACACTGGTTTATGCTTAATTCACAGTAAAGTACACTTTAAAAATAGCTTAACAGAACCCAAACCCAAATGGGATATAATTACCTTTATGCTATTAATAAAGTGGCTGAAATATGATGGAGGCAGAGGTGGACCTGAAATATGAAGAAAATAGAATGAAGTACAATAATTATGTGCAATTTTCTTTTTAATAGCACTGCTTCAGATATTACTGGTGTAGGATTTTAAAGAAAAAATATTTACAATAATAACGTTAACCTTTGAATCTAACAGATCTTTTTAGTTTGATTTCCTAACAAAGAAAGGCTTGCATGCTCCATCTTGTCTGTCACTCTTCCACCTTGACAACTTCTGGGTGTGAGTGTGAATTGCAGAGAAATTTGAAAGCAAAGAAGGCTCAAAGATGAAAAATTCCCCGTTTTCTGCAAAAATGGCAGCTGGGCAAAGGGGAAAAGAGAAGTATCCAAACTACCCCCTTTGATGGAAACCGAAGTAAAAGAAAAGCTTTCCAGATGTTTTGCCAGTGGTGGGGTGGCCACGCAGTAGTTGCAGTATCTTTCATGCAAGGAGAGTACCAGAACTGACGAGGGAAGGAAACAGTGTTAACGCTGTGCCACTGGTCCTCACGCTCCTTGACATTTTTCTGCATCAAAACCCCAAACCAGCATCAATGGTTATACCACTGGTGCTGAGTTGCCTGCCAATGGTGGTCACCCAAAGCTGTCAAGCCAGCACAAGAAGTCTAAAAAGCCTTCAAATGTTCTCTGTTTGGCAAACACTGGGGAAAAAAAGAAAAGGCTGTTTTACAGCAGCCCATAACAGCTCAAAGCATTCCCTTCAATTGCATTATGATCCATTTCTGAGATCTTTCTCTCCAACCCTATGCCAGCCAAAGGACTCAGATCTCAGTATGCTACCTCAGGCACAATTAACTCAAGTAGACATTGTACACATCTGTACTCTGGGACAGAAATATATTCCCACTATGGCAGCTATTTGGATTTTATTCCAACCCTGCCAGTTACAGCTTGCTGCAGTCATTTGCTTAGTCAATGTGAGGGCATGGAGAAACAGAAACACAGAATGCTATGGGGTTGGAAGGGACCTCTGGAGAACAACTAGTCCAACCCCCTTGCCAAAGCAGGTCCTCCTAGAGCAGGTTGCACAGAAATGTGCCTAGGTGGGTTTTGAATGTCTCCAGAGATGGAGACTCCACCACCTCTCTGGGCAGCCTCTTCCAGGGGCTCTGGCACCCTCAAAGTGAAGAAGTTCCTCCTCGTGTTTAGATGGAACTTCTGATGTACAAGTTTGTGTCCGTTTCCTCTTGTCCTCTCACTGGGCACCACTGAAAAAAGACTGTCCCCTTCCTCTTGACACCCACCCTTGAAGTATTTATGGGTGTTGATGAGATCCCCCCTCAGCCTTCTCTTCTCAAGACTAAAAAGACCCAAGTCCCTCAAGACCCAAGGCCTTTCCTCATAAGAGAGATGCTCCATTCCCTTGACTGCCTTTGTGATCCTCTGCTGTACCCTCTCCAGCAGCTCCCTGTCCTTAACTGGGGAGCCCAGAACTGGACAAAGTGCTCCAGATGGGGCCTCACCAATGGAATAGCAGGTGTCTTTCTCAGATATTTCTTCATATTAATCTCTACACTGGGCAATATCTGAGGTCTTGCTAAGGATGACCAGTAAGTAGACTATGCCTGGGCAAGGCATGTCAGGAAGAGGGAGATCATGCCTCGAACTGGAAGTCAAAAATATGTGCTAGGGAACCAGCAGGCTCTACCTATACTGGTAGGTAAATTGTACTAGACCAGTTCATCAGCCCTGAGGTAAAGTGGCACAATTTCCCTCCAAACAGCTAAACTGTCCTCCCCACTCCTGAAGCATGAGAGACTTCTTTATGCAGACCACTGCACTAGTCCCTGACTTCAGCTCTCCCCCAGAGCATCCTATGCTGGGGGAAAGTGTTACTTGTTGTAGACCAAACACAGGCCAGGAAACATGGGAACAATTAAAGTGCAGGACAGTTTTCCTCTGTGTCCTGGGTCTCTTTAGTTTGCTAGTATGTACAGCATGAGAAGTTTGCCTGATGTGACTTCCCAACAGGCAAACCTAGTTCAGTCCTCTTCTGTAGACATTCATTGGAGGGCTGGTAGGCAATTCTGGGGAGGACCTTTAGGGATCTTAACACAAGCCAGAGGGAAACATACTTTGTTGTGTGGCTTCTGCTGATAGATCAGACATTTTCATTTCAGCTGTTGCTGAAACAGACTAAGAGCACTTTGCAGGTGCAGAATCAATGGGAAAATCATGACCATAGGGTCACAGAACTTTGGTGAACTTTGTTTTAGAAAACAGGAAGCCAACCTACTTTCAGATCTGGGATCTGATCTAGAAATTCACTTAGCCCCTGGAGAAATGGAACTCACTTATTAGCAGAATTAACACTTCTCCAGTGAGAAGCCATCCTGCCCTACCTCACTAATTTTCCATTAGCTCCACTCCTTCCAGGATTCACAGAGAAAGGGGTGAAACCTCATCTTCAGCCTTCAGTGAAGTCTCCCCCGCTATTGCTAAATATGTTTACTTACGAGGCTCCAGACAGCATTCCTCCAGCCAGAAACACTGGGGTTGTGCTGGAATGTTGCTGGAACAGGGCACCCATACTCCAGATACTTACTATGCCTCTACACTTCTCTACAGAGTACCTAAATAAACTGCAACCTGCTGTTTGCATGCTTTTTTTGTTGGCTTCATATTTTTGCATGCTATCAATTAATAGAGCCTGATTGTAAGGTTTGAGAGGGGACATAAAATAAACCCGCTGCCCAGACAAAGACCATCATTTGGAAAGTTTTTCTGATTGATGGAACTCAACAAGTATTATAGTGGAAGGAGCTCCAGCCACCTGTCTCTCGGAGAAGGTTTTGGAAAACTGCTGTACTTTAATCCTGTTCCACTACCCTGCAACTTCTGTCTTGTGAATTTTCACTGTCAATGATTATATGGATGTCTGTGAAACCTACAGAACTGGTTTGTATGAAATAATCTTTTAGCAAGTACATCAATGAGGGAGAACCAAACAGGAATATTTCTTAGAGCATCCACAGAATTGGTCCCAGATAACATATGATTTGGTTGGCAAAAAAATTAATAAATATCTGTGATTTTTGGAGAAAGGTGAACTCAGTTCTGTTTAACCAGAATTCTTGTGTTATTTTCACCATCCTCCACTATCCCCTCCCTCTGAAGCACCCGAAATCATCAAGTACAGGCAAAAATACCTAGGACATTAATTTGTGTTAAATACAGAACCTGGGAGGGAACAGACATGTCCATGATGGATAAACCAGAATATAAAATGTTCTTAACTTCTGTTTAGGAATGCTTTTTTTGCTGCTTGCTCTTACCAGTTTATTGGTGGCTAGGAAGCACTAACCACTTATTTTAAAGCACTGGATATTGATCAGAATAAAAATTAATGAGGACAGACAAGAAACCAGATTTAATTAGAACAACGACACGTCCTCTTAAAAATAACCAAAACATCATCTTGAATCAACAGATCCACGTCTTTGGAACAGAGACAGAAATACCAAGATAGGTGTAGTTTTGTATTTATTATCAACCTATTAGAGGGCAAAGATTATAGCTTTGGTCTAGGAACATTAATTTGATATTCTGCTGCTTCTATTTCAAATGATTTCTGGCACTGACCAAAGCATTATCTCAGTATAGGAGATTTCAAAAAATGTATAGAAAAAGGAAGAGTTTGTAACAGCAATTTTTTTCAAATGGATACTTGTTCTGTAACTATTTCTGAATGTGTAAGATAGCAAGATTAGAATATCAACTTTTTGATACAGGAAAGCAATTCTTTGATGAGGAACACATCTGCTCCTGCCACAAGTGAGTTGGTATTTTTAGTTCACACAGAGTTTTCACGATTATCACAAAGCATAAATTATTAAAAAGCTGGTTGAAATGGAGATCATCTAGTTCCACCTCCTGCTGGAAATGGGACTGTCACCAACAAATGACTGCCTTGAACTCAGAATGCAGAGGTGTGTTACCCTAAATTGGGAAGCACTGCATTTTAGCCCAATTGGCTCAAAAAGATTGACAACAAAATGACACCTCAGGAAATAGACACAATGTTCTTCTAAGTTTTAAAAAACCATCTCTGACCAGTCAGTTACACTTCAATATCTATTTTTTTACTTAACACATAATACCCACAAATGGGCAGTACAGATACTTCTTTTTAGAAGACATTTTTTTGATAACATTATGGGTTTTGTTGTTCTGTGTGGGAGTCAGCAAGGAACCCAAGTGTACGTCTTTAGGCTGGTAAGGCTGCAGGGGTAAGTATCAGAGTACTTCTGTTGAATTACTTTTAAAGTTAAACAAGTATTCCTTCACAGGACATCATTGACATGTCAGATATCATATACCTGGTGGTCCTGGAGCGCCTCTCTCTCCTTTTTCTCCTTTTAAGTCTGCTGAACTGTGCAGCCCCCAGGAATCTTTGTTTGCTTTAGCACCTGCCATAAAAGCATCACAAATTCATGAGAACTTGCAAACTGCAGAGATTATAGCAGTGACAATCAAACTACTGAAAGAGAGAGCAGACTTCTCCATACATGTGGGGCATGTGGCTCCAGCCCCTATATGCTTGTCTCAGTCTCTCCATGAACACTGAATGGCTCCTTGATTGTCCTCTCTTATCCACCTCAACACGTGCAAGACAATCACTCTCTTACGAGTCACTCATCTTTCACTCTCTTTTCCCTGATCACCCACCCTAAGATCCTCTAAACAATCCTGCTCTCCCTGCACTTGTGAATTTTACTGGTATGATTCTAGATACAGTTCTTGAGTCATGGCTTTGTGTTTGATACCACATCACCTACTATCTCCAGACTCCAAAACAAACCAATACACCATAATGCCTGCAATTGTGAATGTCAAAAACGCTATGGTGTATTGTTCCTTTGTGTCATAAAAGCATTAATAATGAAGAAAATGTTCTCTAAGGACAGGAATGCTTTTAGAATAATTTTCCATCTGGTTGAGCTAAATGTAGAATTGCACCCAAATGCATCTGGATAAACCTTCTGTTTTTCAGATATTATTCAACTTTCATGGTAAACTCACCCTATAAAATATCTGGGTAAAATGACCCCTGAGTATTTAGACTTCTTAGGTCTGATTTCTCTCTTTGTTCTGACTGACTTATTGCTAATATCTTTGCAATATTCATGTAAAATAACATAATTCTGCCACAGTAATGTCTCAGAGCCACTTTCTTCAGATAAAACTGTCTTTTCAAGTTTAAGGTGAAGTGTTCCAATTCTGAATTATGAGCAAGGGTGCTGAAGTACAGTGACAAGCAGACACAAGACACAGTTCTGTAAGCAATTTTCAATGGTTCCCCAGCTGTGATAACTTCAGCCCCTGTGGTCAGCTGGGATCTGTGCTGGAGTCAGTGGATCACTGGCTCTTCTCTAACCTGACCTGATGCCATTTGTGAATTTCACTGGGGCAAGCACAGAAGCAATGTGTGGTACCCAGTCCACGCTCCATGACCTGGTGCCACTTATAAATAAGACTTTGTTGGTAAGAAAGCCTTAATTTGAAAAAACAAACCAAAACAACTAGTTGCAGCATTTCCCCACTTTCTAGTTGTTCAGAATGACTATAAAGACAGCAGAATGAGATGCACTTCTTCCCTTTCAGAGCTTCATGTTACAACAGAAGTTTCCAGACCGCTCCTCTCCACCCTTCTCTTTTGTCTTTCAGCTGTGAGAAGTGAAAGCTGGTTTCCCCATGATCTGTCTGGTGACTCAGCCTCCAACTGTGAGCCCATGTTCAAATGCCTCTTGGCAGAACAGCGGGGCCTCATTTTATGTTGTGCTGAGGCCAATCACACGATCTCTCAGGTGGGCAGTTAGACAGTTGTCTTAGCTGTCAGCTGAACCTTAACTCTCCGACTGTGACATCTTCAGAATTGTTTTCCAGGCAGATTTCCAGTCCAGTCATCTGTATTTTAGGTCATATTAAAATACTGAGACAAATTCAAAGCTTATACAACCAAGCTCGGATTTTCTCTTTTTCAAGCTACCTTCCTTTATCGCTTACTATGTCCACTCACGCCCTGGACCCAGCTCCCTTGCACTCTTCTTCTTCTCTTCCTTTTCGTTTTCCATTTGGATCAAGGTGGCTTGGTCTTTGCAAGCAGCTCAGCGCTGCTGAGGGAGAGGAGTGGGTCAGGTTGCTGATACCAGCACACTGCCTACTTTCTGGATGACATTAAAGAATCAGTCCCTAGATAGCAATCTCTTCCTCCAGACACAGCCCCAAGCATTTGGAGCTGATGGAACACATGCCACCGCTGCATTGTTCAACTTGTTTTGCATGTCCTGTTTTTGCCATGCAGGCTCTGATTTATCTGATTAAACTGTAAACTCTCCAGACTCCTTTGCATAGTAACAGGAGCAGTGATTTAATCCCCAAGAACACAGGAAATGGGAAACAGGTTCAGGCTGTATATTAGAGGTTGCCCTACTGCTTTTTTCCAAAAAATTACTCTGAAAGTATAATAAATAGACAGGAACACATTTTTCTCATAAGTAGTTAAATGAAAAGATGAAGACCACTGAATTTCCTCCATGATCTTGAGAAGACCTCCCTTTCCCTTGTGTACTACTGGATCATAAGAAGACTTACAGCTGCTCCTGGGACTCTGTTTTAATGTCCCAACCATTTTTTTCCAGCTCCCAGTAGCTCTGAAGGGGCAAAATGATCACAGAACCCTCTGCTACCCTTGGAACCTTTTATAAAAATGGGAGCAATGTTTCCCCTCTTCCTGGGGTCTTCACCTGACTGCCATGACTTTGGAAATATAATGGAGGGTGGCTTGGCACCTACATCAGCCAATTCCCTTGGGCTCTGGGATGCATCCCAGCAGGTCCCATAGGCTTATGCTTGCTCAGGTTTCTCAGGTGGTTTTTAGGGAATGGAGTGTCATTTATCCTCAGAATATTCTCTATCAGCTTGGAGTCAACTCTTGGAACTAAGGAAAATGCCTTGAAGCGAGAGCTTTAGGATCTCTGTCAACATTTATTCTGTTAGATCATGGATTCTATATTAACCAGAAGAGTGTGGACAGAGAGATTTTTTTGAGCCTCTGTGTGCAGGGTGAGACAAGCAACTGGGAGACTTTGAACTTGGGAACAGCATAGGAAAACCTTAATTCTTTAGACATAGCCCTGAAGAAATGTGGACAGTTTTCCAGGCACAAAACTTAAGTTTTCAGCTTTAAGAGGTGAGCCAATCAGCAGTATGGATTGAGAAAGAAAGCTCAGTGCATCTTTGTACACCACAAATTTGATGCCCTACTGTCCTGAAACCCCCTTCCATTAAAGGGAGTGAAAATTAACAAAACTTCTCCAGACATGTGACGACAACTCCAGGGTCCTCATGTGTGGAGGACTCATTAGTTCCTTTGTTTGCCTGTATGGTTTTTCTCCTAGCTACTCTGAAATCTACTTTCTTTTCCTTCTTAGTGAAGGAGGGGATGAGAAATATTTCTTCTGTCTTGCCAAAAAAAATCACCACTCCTTCATAGAAAGGATTGTTAATAGCTTGTTTCTTTCCCTAAGAAATATTCTCTGGGACTCCAGCAGCCAGTATGTGTTGATGCTGCCTTTGATGATTTTCTTTCAAGCAAAAGGATGGGAAGACTGATTACTGGGTTTGGGTTTTTTTTGTGTGTCAGGCACTCAGAGATGGGAAGTGTTTTTGACCCCATCAGTCAAACACCAGAGGAATGAGACCATCTAGTTGTTTGGTGGGATGTAGTATCAGGTGGGCTGTAGAATTTGCATCTTAGGAACATTGTCAGAGTGGAGAGCAATGATTTGGTGCAGCTGTGTGTGACACTTGTGTTCTCACAGAGGACTTCTAAGACTAAATCCTGCAGAAATTTTGTTGCACTGCTCAGTTTATAGATCTTTTCAAAGTGAAGACCAAGGCTCATTTATTCTTTGGACCATATGTTGAGACTGAAGCAAGAGATGATCTTACAGTTTCACCAGAAAAAGAAGTGAGACCACTTTTTTACTTCTTCTTCTTTCTTTTTTTCCCCTATAGAGGTAGTTATACAATAGCCTTTCCCCACCCCAACCCCAAGTATTAAAAAAGCACAAAAGAGCTTAGCTAAGAATAAACAACAACAAAAAGCTTATTTAAACCAAGGTGAAAGAAAAGAATTGCTCACCATGGGCATTAGGAGCTTCTTGATTTCCAGGGTAAGGAGTGCTCACCTACAGACAGAGAAATCTATTAATAATTATCCAATCCCATTAACCAATGGAAGTGCATTACTTGGTGTGACTGAAAAGCCTGGAAAATTTGCATGCTATCACAGTAAATATTATAACCACGCTCTGGGATTATCTCCAGTTTGACAAGATCTGAGTATTAGCTGATCAAGCTTTTTTCAGGATTATGCTCTCTTTAACATGCAACATGCTTTCAGCAAGAGGGTAACGACATGCGTTTCGGAGGCATCAGCACATCCTATTCTCAGTCATGCCAGTGAAACATCAGAAAACTCATTCTCCAAGGACAATTCCCAACTTACATCACTGCATTTGAAAGCAGGATTTGATTTTTGACTGTAAGATAACAGAGTGTGTTTGTAAATTTTTCATCAGACCATGGCTGTGCCAACTGTCCGATGTTGACCGGCGCTCCTGAAGCATTGAGACCACAACTGGGAGGCAGAAGCTATTCTATTCTGTCCTGTTCTGACACCAGCCACCTGTAAAGGTGGGCATGCTACTTACCCTTAGTGCCTCTTTTCAAAATAGGGATGGGGGCAGGAGCTAACGTGTGGCACAGTGCTTGGAAAGGGATAGATCTTAATAACAGCTAGTACTATTTACATGAATCTAATCAAGAGTCTGAAAAAAATGGAAAGTGCCAAATCTGGCTATTCCTGTAGTATTAGCTCTTAGAAGTCTTACTCACATGGATAGCTCCATTAACTTCAGAAGTTCAGTTCACATGAGGAAAACTTGTGGGGTTGAGTCTGTAGTTCTTTATCGATATTCATTTATGTAGGCATGTACAGCAGACTTCTTATCTATAAACTCGGATAGGTTTAGGAGGTTATTCACAAATGTAGGACACATCTACCTAGCATACTCAGATGCACCAAGAGGTGGCTATAAGTTGTGGCTCTTGTGCTCTCCCTGATTTTCCCCCTCTTCCTCCCCACATTGTGAACTGGCTGAAGGAAAGAAGCCAGAGAGTGGTGGTCAATGGGACAGAATCTACTTGGAGGCCTGTATCTAGTGGAGTCTCTCAGGGATCAGTACTGGGACCGGTACTGTTCAATATATTCATCAATGACTTGGATGAGGGAATAGAGTGCACTGTCAGCAAGTTTGCTGATGACACCAAACTGGGAGGAATGGCTGACACACCAGAAGGCCGTGCTGCCATTCAGCGGGACCTGGACAGGCTGGAGACTTGGGTGGGGAGAAATTTAATGAAATAGAACAAATGTAGAGTCTGGCATCTGGGCAAGAACAAGCCCAGGTACCAGTATAGGTTGGGAAATGACCTGTTGGAGAGCAGTGTAGGGACAGGAAAGGGACCTGGGGATCCTGGTGGACAGCAGGATGACCATGAGCCAGCACTGTGCCCTCATGGCCAAGAAGGCCAATGACATCCTGGGGTGTA
>VZTM01021223.1:434876-451862 GCA_013400555.1 Jacana jacana
CCTTTTGTGAGGATGCTTGCTTAAGGTTCTACTCCTTGAGGCTGAGAGATTCCTTGCCACAACTGATTCTCAGTAAGTGACTAATAGCATGCTAATCTTTGAAATCTTAGCTAAGTAATCGAAAGGATTGATTGCACATATAGAATCATAGAATCAGTCAGGTTGGAAAAGACCCTTGGGATCATTGAGTCTAACCCTCAGCCCTATACTACAAAGTTCTCCCCTACACCAGATCCCCCAACACCACATCTAAATAACACTTAAAAATAATCAAGGATCCTTTAGACATAAACCATTGACCGAGCCTGGGACTAGGAGTGGATCCAGCTGCACCCAGGCTCCTCTTGCAGAAGGAGTTTAGAAAGCCAGGGGGTCCTTTCTGAATCTCCTGACTCAACGGGAGGGTCTCCCTGACAGCTTTTCTGCACCCATCCTCTGTGCAGTAAATAATGGAGTGCACCTTCCCATCAAATCTTGTAAAACACTGTCACATTCACTACTAATTTTCTTAAATCACTGTTTCACCTTAATATTTCACTCCTTCTCTCTTGTGAGTGAAGTTAATTACTCTGCCCGCGTCATAAGTACAGGTTTCTATTACTTGTGCATGTAAAAGTTACTGCCCTTTATTACTGCTGATTGTAACCTTCTTGAGAAGTGACTTTATCTTAGTATCTGAAATTCAGCTAAAATAGGCCTGAATTGTTTGACTCATTCCACTGAGAATGGCAGGAGAGTTGAGGTTGGAAGGCTTCTCTGGAGATTGTCTAGCCCAAAATAGGATCAACTACATCAAGTTGCTCAGGGCCTCGTGAAGTCAGGTTTCAGAGGTGAGACTGACTAATCCATATGTGCTTATGGACATACTTGATTAACGTACATATACATTCCCATGTTCTGTGGTGGAATTGGAAGATTTAAGGGAGGAATTCAAAGAGGGAAAAAGATGGTACCTGGAGGTGGTAGGCCAAAACTTTATAAATGTCAAAGTACCACAGAGTAATGACTTTTATTAACAGAAAGATCCATAAAATGGGACATGTCTTTCTGCAGCAAGAAGAGTAGGGTGATGATGAGTATCAATGCATCTAGCACACTGCGAGTCAAGATCTGCTTCTCTGAAATAACTGGAAATTAACTGGAAGGGAAATTGGAGGAGGGGGTAGAATACTATTTTGAGCTCTATGGTCTAACAGAAAAACAAACAGCCATCCGGCACACCCCACTACTCAGGAGAGGACTCTGGCTCTCAAAGGCCGAATCCTTTCCAAGTACCTAACCCATGGCTTAAGAATGCAACATTGCCAGGACTGAACTCTGTTTGCAGTTTGTAGGATGTAATTTCCATGACTTGTTAAACAAGTATCCTATCAGGGTGTTCTGAAAATATAACCCCCATCTCCTTCCTTCTGACACTGCGTGCTAAATTGCAGTTCCTTTGCAGGTAATGAGGGGTTTGTCATTCCCTTTGGAAAGCGAGGGCATAGCTTGACCTATTGTCATTCTTGAGATAATAAATGTTTAAATGTAAATAGGTTGCATTTGAGGGTAAAATAAAGAACACAATCTTTCTTTTTTGATGAGTCTTTCATGCCACAATGAAATACGTAACACGTCTTATTTTGGACAGAGAAACTGAAAACAGACATAAAAATGGAGACAGTATTTATACACCCATTTGAAAAATGTGTGTACATGTATTTATAAACATTCAACTCTCCAAAGCAACTCGAACTATGGAACCACAGGCTTTGAAAGGCATTAAAGTATGAGGGCAACCAAGTAATCAGTGTGCTTTAAGCAAAAGGTTGTAGTGTTTCTACTTCTGTTATATATAGAATGGTCCAGGCCAGAAGGGACCTCTAGGGTCATCTCATCTGACCTCCCCGCAGTCAGCAGGGACACCCCCAACTAGAGCAGGTTGCCCAGAGCCTTGTTGAGCCTCCTCTTGAATATCTCCAGGGAAGGGGCCTCAACCACCTCCCTGGGCAACCTGTTCCAGTGGTCCACCACTCTCAGAGTAAAGAACCTATTCCTAATGTCCAATCTACATCTGCTCTTCTCCAGCTTGAAGCCATTGCCCCTTGTCCTGTCACTGCAGGCCTTTGTAAACATATATTTTTATCGGGCTAACTTTGGGTATCTAAACACTTGAAAATCTGTTATCTTGAAGAACAGGGAACACACATCTCTGGTGCAAAGCAGAAGGCAGCGGGAGAAAAGCTGCAAAGCTACTGTGGTTATGTATCTCAGCTACTTTGGTTATGTACTGTCAGGGCCATGCATTTTGCTAGGAGCAGATTCTGTCTTTGACTTACTGGCATTTTGCAATGAGGTCTGGGAGACACTGGGAAAACTGTCTATTGAAAACAGGAAGAGAAGTTATCTTGATGAATATAGGTATAATACAGCAGATAGCACACCAAACAGATCTAATAGATGTGATGAGACAAAGCCTGGAAACAAATATCAGCACCTCCTGAGGAGAGAACCCAGCTTGCTGCCTGGGATCTCTCACAGGTCTGTCTGCAGGTCCAAGCTCTTACATGACAGTGGCTCCAGTTAAAAGTTTTCTCCGCTCCCCGCCCCCACCCGCCCCAAGCAAGGTCACCTGCTTTAAACTGTGTTGCCTGAAACAAGTTTTGATGTTTCTCTTTGCAAGCTGTTTCTAGAGCAACAGGTTTCTGCTACAGAGAGAGCCCACCAGCTAATCCCCAATTGTACTTACTCCTTTGATATAAACTATACGTCCTGGAGGTCCAGGGGGCCCTGGGGGGCCAGGCAAGCCAGGAAGGCCCTGGTAAAGGGAAAATGAGAGAAGAAAGGTATTAGATCTTTTCATATGCAATAAAAATGAGAAAGAAGGCCAAGGAGCTCAGAGGACACCATTTAAATAAGGAGTTTTGTGTTAAATGGTTTGAGGGGAGACTGAGCATTCGGTTACAAGGACCAACCTCTCAGGTGAATTTTAATATTAAACCTAAATCATTTTGTGGAGAACAAAATGGTCTAAGTTTGTTGTTGTTTCCAGGAGAAAAAAACCAACCCAAACCCCAAAGAACTAAAAATTGAAATGAGATTGAAGGCAACAGATCTCTCAACCAAGGAAAATTAGGTGTCTGAGACTGGTCTGCGATTCTCAAGACTGCTGAGATTTATATATTTTCAAGTGCCAGTCAGATAACTGCACGCTAATTAGCACCTTCAAGGAACCCTGCCAGACTGGAGGCATGAATGCCCTTTACAAAAAAACTCCATGCCAACTCTTTACAGTGTCATTTAAAAACCTGGCACCACGCCATGTCCATCTTTCACTCCACATCAATGCAAGCTTATGTGAGGTGACACATGTCATTTTATCAATAACTAGAGATCCACTAGATTTTATCTTCCCGGAGCACTCCAGGAATGGCTACTAGAACATGTAGCTTGTTCTATTGCTTGTTTTCTTTAATCTCCCAGCCTGGTGTACTTCATCTAGTTGTATTTGCTCTAATAGTTTTTGTTTGTTTGGTTGGTTGGTTAAAGCAGACAATCCAGAAAATGAACATTCACACTGTTTGAAGATATGGAAGAATGGAAAATATACTTTAATATTAAATTTAAAGGTGGTTAGCCATCCTTTCTGTCATTTTCTTCCAACTAGAATTTGTCTAATTTTTCTGGTTTCCCCTTCCAGAAACTAAATTTCTATTTAAACCTTTCTCTGAAGGGATAAGCAACCTTTAGAATCATAGAATCATGGAATCATTTCAGTTGGAAGACACCCTTGGAATCATTGAGTCCAACTGTCAGCTCCACTCTACAAAGTTCACCCCTACACCAGATCCCTCAACACCACATCCAATCTACTCTTAAACATAGTCAGGGATGGTGGCTCCACCACTTCCCTGGACAGCTGATGATCTTTTCTTTCTGTGAAGACACTTGAATACATACCAATTCTCAGTCTCCCTGGTAGTTGGACAAAGCAATACCATCTCACTTATATTTATTGTCCAGACAGACAACATACTTGTGTTTTGTAGTTTGTGTGCTGTATTTTTTTTTTCTTTTAACAAAGTAGAACCAGAGGACTCATATGACAGATTTCATTTGCAAAAAGGGCTCTACTGAAATACAGTGACGCTGATCACCTCATCTGATGCCTAGTCCACCCCTACCTTGTGATTTCTATGCTATCACAGTAAAATAACCTTGTCCTTTCTTTTCAGCGTATCTCTGATGCAGACAAATTATTATTGGGTGCTGTTGTGGTATGGGTACTGATGTCTCTAGCACAGATTGCCCCATGACATTGAAACATCATCACAATTTACTCTGCTATTGGGAAACTTCTTGCTGACACTCAGCAGTGTTTGTTGTTGTATAGGCCAGTCTTCATGTTTGCCATGAGAACACTTTTATAAGGTCTTTTCACAAGAACAGACTTGCTACAACAGGACTTGGTTCATAATTTATCACTTCACAATTACAGCTTGGAGGTGGGCATGGATATGCTATCACCTATGTAATGGTCATTATTCTGCTACGTGTACATAGCACCTAAAGCAGGTAGTAGGTATTAGCAAGTATGCCCTCATTAGCGGAGTAGATGCCACTTGAGATGTTATGCTCAAGTGCTGTTTATACCTGTGCTATATAGCTAAGTGCCTATGGAAGTATCTTCACACCATGATGGGTCATACTGATGGCCTGGATCAGGAAGTCTTTGATTTATAGAAAGAACTTAAGGTTCTTAGATAGAACTTATAGGTTCTATAGAAAGAACTTAAGGTTCCACTTAAATATGAGAACAAACTCCACTTAAATATGAGAAAAAACTCATAAAAAGTGAGGGTGACTGAACACTAGAAGGGGCTGCCCAAGGAGGTTGTGGAGTCTCCTTCTCTGGAGACATTCCAAACCCGCCTGGACGTGTTCCTGTGTGACCTGCTCTGGGTGTTCCTGCTCCGGCAGGGGGATTGGACTGGGTGATCTTTCAAGATCCTTTCCAATCCCTGATATTCTGTGATTCTGTGATTCTGTGAACTGGCAATCCCAGATCGTTTGCTATTTGCTATTTGAATCAGCTCTGCTAACAGTGAATCACACCTATAGGTGTTACACCTGGGAGCTGACACAACTCTTTACAACTCCCTGAAAGGAGGGTGTAGAGAGGTGGGGTTTGATCTCTTCTCCCAGGCCACAGATGACAGGACAAGAGGAAATGGCCTCAAGTTGCACCAGGGGAGGTTCAGATTGGATAGTAGGAACAATTTTTACACTGAAGGGGTTATTAAGCCTTGGAATAGACTGCCCAGGGAGGCACTATCCCTGGAGGTGTTCAAAAGATGGGTTGACATGGTGCTTAGTGACATGGTTTAGTGATGTTTTGGGTTTTTTTTTATAGAATCATAGAATCATTTTGGTTGGAAGAGACCTTTGGGATCATTGAATCCAACCATCAGCCCCACTCTACAAAGTTCTCCCCTACACCAGATCCCTCAACACCACATCTCAACCACTCTTAAACACAGTCAGGGATGGTTTGGTTTTGTTTTCTTTTGTTTTGAGTTTGTTTTGTTTTGTTTTTAAATCAGAGTTAAGTTGATGGTTGGACTAAGATGATCTTAAAGGTCCCTTCAACTTGGACAATTCTCTGAATCTATGATTCTGTATCTACAAGGACTGTCCAGATGTCCATGAATTTGACTTTTCAATGACTGTCACCAGATAGGAAAAGTAGCAGAAACATGTAATTATCTCTAGATCATTTCATATTTTGAGTCCTGTCTCACCAGGACTCAATATTTAAACAGGGTTTCTTTTCAACTTACATTAAATGCTTCGCCTCGATCACCTTTCACACCTCTCAGTCCATTCAGTCCTGGGCGGCCCTAAAATAAGTAGAAATAGTGTAGTATGTGTCAGAAGCAAGCCCTTTATCTTTATTCCACTTGAGAGCATAATACATACCGGACGTCCTGGGAAACCAAGTTCTCCTTTTGGTCCAGTAGGTCCTATCGGTCCCTGGACAAAAAAGAAAATGGGATTATGGAGAATATATGGAAGATATCTTCAATATACATCTGATTATTTAGAATAAGAGGCAAATAGTTTTATATTTACGTTAAAAATCAGTCTGTCATTGTCTGCAGAGAATGATCAGAATGTCCTCTCTGCTTGCTCTGCTGAGTGATCTCAGAAGCTGAGGCCTGCATATAACAGTCAACTCTGGCTCTGAAAAGACTGGGTGTTCTCAGTCATTTGAAAGGTATGCAAGTCAATACTGAGTCACCACAAACCAAAGGAAAATTATATGCCTTACCCTGTAGAAAACCGGCAGTTAGCGGTGCATGCTTTGTGCGTCGCCTTTTTGTTTGCTTTGGTTTTCTAATTATGTTTGAATCAGGCCCTGTGCGGAAATGTCTGTGGATCAACTTGAGAATTCATAGAGCATCAGGCTTCTACATGCCTCTTGCCAGCCTGGAGGTGTGGATTTATGGGGCTGGTATAGTTGAAACAGAACAGATCCTTCTTTTTATAAGACTGACTGACCCATCAGTCCTCACAAAGTGATAAAAGTGACTGCAAAAAGAAAGGGCAAGCAGGCTGCTTGAGACAAGGACTACAAAGATGATGAGGGGCCTGGAGCATCTCTCTTATGAGGAAAAGCTGGGGGACTTGAGTCTTTTTAGTCTGGAGAAAAGAAGACCGAGGGAGGATCTTATCAACACCCATAAATACTTCAAGGGTGGGTGTCAAGGGGAAGGGGACAATCTTTTTTAAGTGGTGCCCAGTGAGAGGACAAGAGGAAATGGGCACAAACTTGTACATCAGAAGTTCCATCTGAACATGAGGAGGAACTTCTTCCCTTGGAGGGTGGCAGAGCCCTGGAAGAAGCTGCCCAGAGAGGTGGTGGAGTTTCCATCTCTGGAGACATTCTAAACCTGCCTGGACATGTTCCTGTGCAACCTGCTCTAGGAGGACCTGCTTTTGCAGGGGGGTTGGACCAGATGATCTCCAGAGGTCCCTTCCAACTCCATAGCATTCTGTGATTCTGTGACAAGCACTCCAGTACTATGGGTGGTCTGTGACTGGCATTTGCAAGCTTGCAACTTCCAAGGCGGGCAGGCAGTGATTAAAAGCAGCACACCTGAGGATACCACAAACTTTCATCTGCTGTCAGCTTCCTGAAACTCAGCATAACCACAAGGGTCTAGACATTATCTTTACATATCTATCAGCCTTTCTGGTTTCATTTCCTTTTTTTTGAGTATGGTGAAACATTAAGAGACACCCCCTTCTTCCATTATTGGTTAAATAACCCCTGTCTATAGATCTCCTCATGCAGGTACCACTTACATGTAACAATTGCCGTGCTTCATCCTGAGAAATTGCAGTACTGTCAGCGTGACTATTTTCACAGACTTTCTGTTGCTGCCTGCAATATGGTCACTTAACACAGACCCACCCTGATGGAAGAGGGATGTTGGCTCTTGCACAGCTTGCCATAATTTCAGCACATCACTTTAGTGGCAATAAACACTTGTTTGCACCAGGGTTGCTGTTTCAAAGGATAACTAGCAAATAACCATAAGTAAGAGCTGACCATGCTGCTGCCCCACACCTGCCAGTTGTTAGTGACTCCCTGAGACACAAGCTAGCAGTCACGGCTAGAAGTGAAAGAAGAAAGTGAGGAAGCAACAGGAGAGTGCTCACCAGAAAAGAAATGTCATTTAGGACAGCAGAGAGTCAACCTGGGCAGAGTGACACCGTGGTTCTTATCAGGGGCTCCTATTTGGTAACATTGAAAGATGATGAGGGGCCTGGAGCATCTCTCTTATGAGGAAAGGCTGGGGGACTTGGGTCTTTTTAATCTGGAGAAGAGAAGGCTGAGGGGGGATCTCACCAGCACCTATAAATACTTAAAGGGTGGGTGTCAAGTGGACTGCTTCATTGCCAGTGAAGAGGGTAAGCAAGGTGGTAAAAGGTTCTCATTTCCCCTACAGCAGGAGGTTGGATTGGATCTGTCTCTTCTGCTTTTGCTATTACCAGGACTACCCTTCCGACTATCCCCACCTCTCATCTGGCAAACCACTATTCCTCCGTAGCTCCTTGTGCTCCAGGCTCCTGTGATCCTCTCTTCTGTCCAGCTTAAGTCTCAAAAAAGGAAGGGAGCAATGAGTAGGGAATTTATTTTAAATTCTGGAAACCTGTGTATGAGCTCATCAAGGCCTAACACAGAGGGATGGGATGGGATGGGACCCCAGCTACTTCACAGCTGGTTTTGCACCAGACTCTTACTTTGTGGGAAGTGGAACAGATCCATCATAGTGATGGTAAGTTATGCCACAGAATCTCTGGCCCAGCACTCTGAAGTCTGTGCATTTTTGCTGCACAGGACTCCCACTGAGTGCAAAGGGCTTTTTAATACAGGAGAGCACCAAAATAGATCAGCAGCAATGATCAAACTAGAGTTCTGCACTAAGAAGAGGAACTGACTGAGCAAAGTCTTGAGACAGTTCTGTGGCATAATCATTCGCACCAGTGCTGACAAGAACTTCCTCCAAGTAGCATTGTCTGCATTCCAAGCTGTGTGAAGCATCTCGTGGCAGTAGAAAAGATGTAAGCAGAGATAGGGGCTAACAGCAAAAGGATGTATCATGAAGAGCGCACAGCAATGGAATGAGAGGCCTGTATCTAGTGGAGTCTCTCAGGGATCAGTACTGGGACAAGGGCTATTGAATATATTCATCAACGACTTGGATGAGGGAATAGAGTGCACTATCAGCAAGTTTGCTGATGACACCAAACTGGGAGGAGTGGCTGACACACCAGAAGGCCGTGCTGCCATTCAGCGGGACCTGGACAGGCTGGAGAGTTGGGTGGGGAGAAATTTAATGAAATAGAACAAGGGCAAGTGTAGAGTCTGGCATCTGGGCAAGAACAAGCCCAGGTACCAGTATAGGTTGGGAAATGACCTGTTGGAGAGCANGAGGATGGAGCCAGGCTCTTCTCAGTGACATCCAATGATAGGACAAGGGACAGTGGGTGCAAGCTGGAACATAGGAAATAAATATGAGGAAAAACTTCTTCACAGTGAGGGTGACTGAACACTGGCAGGGGCTGCCCAGGGAGGTTGTGGAGTCTCTGTCTCTGGAGACATTCCAAACCCGCCTGGACGTGTTCCTGTGTGACCTGCTCTAGGTGTTCCTGCTCCAGCAGGGGGATTGGAGTAGATGATCTTTCAAGGTCCCTTCCAATCCCTGATATTCATTGATTCTGTGAGAGGCAATGAGCATAAGCTAGAATAGGAGAAATTCCAAATAAGTGTATGGAAAAACTTTTTGTACCCCAAAAGTTTTCAAATACTGGAACGTACTACCCAGAGATGCTGTGGAATCTCTATCCTAAGAGATGTTGAAGACTTCACTGGGCAGGTGTCTGAGTTAAACAGACCTGCTTTGGGCAGTGGTGTGGACTAGATGATCTCTGAAGTTCACTTCCATTCTAAATTACTCTATGGTTCTATGTTGAGGTGAAAGGATAGACTCATCTTGCAGTCATACAAGGAACAGACAAGGAAGTCCCTTCTGGAAAGTTAGGATAGCCCCCTCAAGGTATTCTGACATACAGTAATTAAGAAAGTAACTACTCAGCACACTCAGCCCCTTTAAAGACTGCAGAAACTAATCATGGAATCAGGACAGAGTTGGAGATGATCTAGAGATGATCCAGTCCAACTCCCCTGCTAAAGCAGGATTGCCCAGAGCACATTACTCAGGACTGCATCCAGGTAGGGCTTGAAAATCTCCAGAGAATGGGACTCCACACCCTCCCTGGCAAAGTCTCCTTCACACCTTGGTGCACAGAAATGACACCACCTACTAATATTCACTTAGGCACAAGAGAGACCAGGCTACATCAAAAGCAGAAGCAAAGAAACATTCAATATCCTTTATCTTTGGAATACACTAGAAGAAATTAATTCCTTCCCTAATGCTACTGAGGCTTGGTAACTGTTCTTATTTAATAACTCATTTATTGTGCTTTCATACAATATCCTGTGCCCAGTCAACAATAATGAGCCAAGTACCTGAACGGAGGCCCCTGAAGCCTGACTCTACTGCCTGACTTGCAGCTTCCCTGGAATCCAAGGCAGTTGCAAATTATTGGCACTGGCAGAAACTAAGCCTGATATAGTCAGTCATTTTATTATAAATCATATAAATAGAAAATAATTTAGATTGGAAGGGACCTTTAGAGATCATTTAGTCCAACCTCTTGCTCAAAGGAAGACAAACTCCCAACATAGGTCATGCCCTCACACTTTGTTCCACAGTCTCTCTGAGCATGTATTTCTGAATTTAACCACTTTTACTGTGATTTTTTTTTTTCTTTTGATACCTAAATGGAATTTCCCTTGCTGGAACTTGTGATCATTGGCACTCATATTCTTCCTGTGCACCTCTGAGAAGGCCCTGACTTTGTTCTACAATTCCCTTTCAGGCAGTGGCAGTGAGCAACTAAAGCTCCTCTCAGCCTTTTATCTTCAGGACTAAACAAATCCAGTTCACTCAGAGTCAGAAGTTATGGAAGTTTCTAGCTCTAAGGATATTTCACTGTTTGTTTAGATAGCAACTGATACATTTGTACTACCAGAGTTTAGTTTCTGAATCAGGTCAATAGCTTACAGCACTACATATGAAACAAACATATTTTTTTCTGGAGGGCAATGATCCTCTTGAAGCATGAATGCTCTTTATAATCCCTACTCAGAAGGAATGAAAAGCTAAAACAAACTACCTTTACATTATTATTATCTGTAAAACCAAAGCAAAATATAAAAAAAAATAATGCACTCATCTTTGGAAATATCTTACCATTGGTCCCACTGGTCCCACTGCCCCAGCTTCACCCTGAGGACAGACAGACAGAAAGCAATGACAAGGAGAACTCCTGCAGTATCGAGCAGAGGTGGCTGGTAACAAGGCCCCCAAACATTCTGGAGGAACACAACACAGCATTAGCTCACCTTCTCCCCTTTTCTTCCTAATAGTTCAGGTAAAGATCCATCAGCAGTAATGATAGCTCCTGGTTCTCCCTTTTCACCCTGCAATTATCAAAATTATTTTATAGTGCTTACAAAGCAGTTCTCAATGAATCAGAAGAAGTCAAAGCAGCATTATCACTGCCTGAAGAACGACAGTAGACAGTAGTTCTCGGTACAGGAACTATGTGAAACATCCTGTGTTGACAAAAGATCTCTGCCAAAGGCTGTCAGGCTACTGGTGTCTTCTTGTGTACCAACATCTTGGAGAGCGGTCAGGAAACCCTGCTGGAAATGTAAAATGTTGATAGAACATTAAGTCTCCAGTTTTTACTACCAGGGGAGCATGTCTTGTTCTCTTTATATGCCTGGCATGATCCAGCCTCATTACCTTTAATGAAGGCCAATTCCCAGCACTCAAATGATGACCCTCTGCATTCCACTTCTTCAGGGGCTAATTCTATTAAATCATGGCACCACAACTGTGAATTATTCCTCAGGACCAGCCCATGGTTCCCACTCTGGATCTTTCAGCTGTAACTTTCCTCCTCCTGGCTCAGGCAGCTGAATACAACAGCTTTCCCAAGATCTCTAAGGGAAGAAATCTGGCCTGAAGCTAACAATTGCACTGCTGGCTAAAATGACAGTCCAGGTTGTAGCACTTCTACCTAGCAGAAAGTGCTATATCTCAGTTCTTCTTGCAAAGTCTTTAATCTTTGGAGTCTCCCTGTGGATACTTTGGATATTCCAGAGTCTCCCAAAGGCTTGGATTCCCTGACTTTATCCTCTATGATGTTATGGACCTGAGGTTACCACAGGAGCATCTCATGATCCTTAAAGTGAAATCCTCCTAGGTGTCTGTGGAGCTACGTTGTGGTTCCCAACTTCATCACTCTTGAGCATACCCTAGCGTTCATGCCTCAGAAATACCACCGTGTCACCAGTGGGTACAAAATACGATGGCTTCAAAGTTTTCAGTTCCTTCCAGTGCAGAGAGCAGAGGCCATCCCCCCAGAGCCCCTGAACAAATAAAAGCCACAACCCAAACCAAAAAACTACCCAAATGATTTTAAGGTTGAGCTTGATCATTTTATCATTTTATGCACTCTGATAAAGAACAGGAATCCATATAAAAAAAGGGAACTGGTATTTGTGGCCTGAGTTGCTTTCTTCTGTAATCATATTTCAAGCCACTGTTAACCATTTCCAAGCTTTCCTATTACTTGTGAGAAAGAGGTGTCAGCTACTTACAAAGAATAAGCAGAAAGTGGGTTTGATTTTCTTTTTGTTATCCCCAAGATTGTAATAACCTAGATGTTCCTGCTTCCTGCAGGTCAATAAGAAGGGGAAGAAAACCTGAACAGCTTCAATATTTAGAAAATATCAGAGTTGGTCCTTAGCCACCTCTCAGCAGCGCTACAGAATAAACACTGTTGTGCAGAAATCAGAGGAAGGATCCTAAGGTGAGAGCTCCCCAGGTTTTTCTTTGGGAATGGCCAACTGCAGTCTTCATTCCGCAGGCGAAGCACTCTGGAGTCAACCAAGGAGGGAAACATTACTCTTTGGGTTTTTTTGCCCTTTGGCCTTCTGGTCAGGATCCCAGCACGTCAGCCCAGACAATAGACTTGGAAGAAGAGGTCATGGTTAATGGTTACGTGAACTTAGTCTGGTAGGTGCATACTGTGCTGCAGAGTTTCAACACCGGGGCAGGAACATTAGCTCTCAGTAGTATTACATGGAGCTATTTATTTATTACTACATTTCAGTAAATTTTTAATATAAAAGCTTATTAACATCCCAATCCCTAGTAAAATTAGAATCATTAAACTTTTAATATCGCTCTTTGTTATTTAGCAAGTTTTCCACCATGTACTTTTCCCTGTGCTTTTTCTCTTACCTGTTGTCCCTTGATTCCTTGTGACCCAGGCAAACCCGTATCACCCTTCGGTCCCCGCGGGCCCTAAGCGAAAACAAGTCCATAAATCCCTGGTGAGGTCTGCTAAGAATATGGAACTAGGCCATTTTACTACACGTGATTTCAAATAACTGGAAAAACAGCACTTGGTTCACTCTGGTTGCAATCGAAGAACTCCCACAAGACTAAATTGCTGTCTGAATCAAAGCAATCCCTCAGCCAAGTATCAAATAGGGAGAATCCCTTAAAAGGAACAAAGCCGAAAACGCCTGCTGTTTGTTACAGCGTAGATGACACACAGGTTCACAAAGAGAAACAGGCAAATATTAATGAGTGGAAATTCAGCCTAAAATTTCTTATTTCCTCCCTACTCTATTATCTATTCTAAATTTAAAAAAACCATCTTATTCTGAAATAGAGCTTACATATTTGAAAATGAGATAATTTATGTATCTGTTCTGTGGGGGAAAAATTCTGCTCAGATTGGATTCAGTTTTACAGTCTTCCATTGTAAGTGCATTCAGAAGCATTTTATACCCACCAAGAACCAAATCCAAGCCTACATGACTTCTGCATTCAGAGATAAAGAAAAGACCTGAGGTAAGAACAAGAATGATATTTTCATGGCTGGAGAAGTTCCATAAAGGACAGAGAGACCAAGAACTCACTATATCACTTTCTACATGATATCAATCAGCTCTTTTTCAAATTGAAAGTATTTTTAAGGACTTCCCCTCCCCCTCTTCCCCCCCCCCATTTTTTTCACCTCCTTTGCNCCTCCCCCCCCTATTTCTTTGACTTCCTGTGCAGTCCACAATATTCAGCACTGAGTAAACAATCTTCCATAGAATTTGGGGTAATTTGTCAGTATTTTGTCAACATCATTTGCCAGCTTTCCCAGTTTTCTCCTTAGCTATTCTCAGGCAATAGATAAAGGACCAAGAGACCACACATACACATATGAACTGTAAAGCAATCATAAGAAGGGAAAATATTTCTATCACATTTTATAGAATATAAACATACTGGTATAAACATTACTAGATGAAGGCACAAGCCAGGAAATGTTTACATGGTGTGGCAGCCTGAGCACAGTAAGTAGGTAGCACAGTATGAGGCACCTTTTGATACTATGGCTGTGCAGTGCTGCCATGGTGGCACTGCTGTGTCATTATAGAACATCATAAATGTTTCCTGAAGGATATAATAAAAAGGGTACACCTCATAGGGCTCTACTGTACTCTGCAGTGGTGACAAAAAAAGCCTAAAGAATAATACAACTACATGTACATTTAAGATAACTTTTAGAAGTCCACTTGTTCCATTTGTTTCTCCTAAATAGCATCGGCCTTTTTCTTAAGTAGTGATTTTTCATCAGAATTGATTACATTTAGATTTAAAGTACAGAACTGATCCTGAGATAAGCAGAAATATGAGGTATGTGTATGAGGGTATAGTTCATTTTGGCAGAGTTAATTTCTACCACAGCTGTTGATTCGATAAAAATCTACAGTGAAAATGTACCAGCTTCCGTGGAATTTCTGCACAATATAAATTTTTTAAATATTAAAATATATTCAAAAATAATTACTTAAATCCAAGGAACATAATACTTACAGGAAATCCTGGCAGACCTGGCTTACCATCTGGTCCCTGCAACATGCAAAAAACCCACCTTCTTACAAACATCTTACAGACTTGCAAAACAGAGTATGCATTTTCCATTTATTGTGCAATTTGTGAATATTAACTGGTCTGAAACTGGATTAAGAACTTAATTCAGGCTGTGGTAAAGTTGTTTCCACAACAGCCTATGCTTCTAAACTTTTCCTGGGACATGAGCATTTACTTTCCAAAACTGAAGGGATAGAGGTGCAGGCGAGGCTGAAGACAGGTGACATTTTCCACATATGAAAGGCATGTAACCATAATTCAGCCTCCTTCAAATCTTTTCCAGATCCCAGCACAGAGATCACAGCACCTCCCACTTTTGCCATTTGGCACCTGGTTGCCTGTAGATAGAAACATGGATTTGGGTTTGTACTAGGCCTATTTCAGATTGCCCCATTGTTATACCTGCAGAGAGATGCTTGAGTTCTAGTTTGCATGACCTGGATGTGTGCTACCTGAGCCACTCAACTGCACCTCTTTCCTGCCTAGGGTGAGCCCTGACACTGAGGTGACACAGAGGCACTGACCATGCCAATTGTAACTGTGGTCCGAGCTGCAGACCTACTACTCTCTGTTGGGACTCCAACAAGCCAATGTATTTCTGGGGTCATGAGCCCACTTGTCTGCCTTGTTTTGAGAACCTGGCAACTAAGGCTGGAACGGCAACTAACCGCAGTAACAGAGCTCACATGAGAAAGCTCATCCTATCCTGGCATCCTATTATGTCCAGGGGTTAGGAGAATGAGGTCTTTAGGAAACACACCAAAGGTACTATGCCATGAAAGGTGTTTTAGTACAAACTCAGCTGGACACAGCCACAATAATACAGAGTGGTCCTACCATGTGACAAGTGGAAAAGAGGAATGTTGGGCTAACACATAAAGGTTAAAATCTTTTACTGGAGCTAACACCCTTTTTCCCAGTTCACTGTTTTAGTAAACATTTGTTTTGGAACAGTTGTATTAATAAGATACTTTTTTTTTTTTTTAAACTATGGCTATGTGGAGTGAAATTCTGCTCTCAGGCACAGACATTCGGGTCTTGTTTCGTTGGGGACTAAATGTGACGAAGGGAACTTTGCTCACAAACAAGAAAACAGCTAAAATAAAACACACAAACAACAGTCCACAAACAAAACTAGCTGTGAGCTTTGGGGAATTAGAATTTTGCAAAGTGCAATACAGTGTAGACTTTCAGACAAGTTTGACCCCACTGCCTAGAAAAGGTAGATTTGGATTCACTGCTAGGAATTTGAAATATTACCAAGAAGCATTCAGAATTTCAAATAATTGACTGAACTATTTTGCAGCTATACTCCTAGCTGCAAAACAGAACCTGGAATGTCACATCTGCTGTTCTCATGACACTTCCAGCTTTTCATCCACAGCTGTAACTGCTGTGAGACTGAACTCATACACAGGAGCCTAATATTCTTCTTTCTTTTGCACCAGTTCCAGATTTCTGAGTGTGCAGTTCAGGTTCAGAGCTAAGACAGTCCCTTCCTTTCACAAATGTGTAAAAGCAATTCATTCCCACAGAGTTCAGTTCTGCCCTGAAGTACTTCCAGAAAGCTTAGTGTTGAAGTTTACAGGAACACAATTCTAAAGCACAGGAAACTCAGCTCTAGCTGATACTTAAAGGAGACACTGAAGAGAGAGCAAATCTGAAGGTTTAATAAAGCAGCATATACTCACTGGAGGCCCAGGCAGTCCTTCAATTCCAGTAAAGTTAAGAATTCCATCTGTAGCATTGAGTAGCGACTGAAAAAGGGGGTAAGGAACAGGTCATTTCAAATACCAAATATATTATCTAGGGCACACGTACATTTTTAGAACTATATAGAAAGTTAAAGCATCCCTTGGTAACTCTTGGGAGAAAAACACAACTAAGGCCACAGAAAATGCTCTCTTCTAATGTTTATTATACAGCTAGAATTTCTTTTACACTTCTTATGTAAGGATTTTGGAATGCTTCCAAAACTTTAATTAACCGATGCTCATTTTTAATTTGAAAACTATAAAGCCTGAAGTCATTTCTCCTCAGTAAGATCAAGATTAAAATGCAGGTTTTATACTCCAATGTGGCACTGGCATTTTGCTTGTAACCCTGTGCAGATCAATGCTATCAGATCACAGACTTTTATAACATTAGTTATGAATACGGCATATGGGAACTAAGCTTGAAGCTACCCCTGCTTAGAATAGGAGCTTTGACCATCTGGCCTCCACAGGTCACGTCAAGTTATCTTACGAGTTTCTGAATACCATTTTTCTACTCTGGGCTGGGAAGGAGGACACCAAAGAGGAGATATCCTATCCTATCCCATCCCATCCCATCCCATCCCATCCCATCCCCTCCCATCCCA